>WNYD01000087.1:31527-130701 GCA_021396205.1 Sporothrix brunneoviolacea
TCTGCTGGGGACAGAGCTGCTGGGAACAGAGCTGGGAGGCACAGAGCTGCTGGGAACAGAGCTGCTGGGAACAGAGCTTGGAGGCACAGAGCTGCTGGGGACAGAGCTGCTGGGAACAGAGCTGGGAGGCACAGAGCTGCTGGGAACAGAGCTGCTGGGAACAGAGCTTGGAGGCACAGAGCTGCTGGGAACAGAGCTGGAGCTCTGGCCACCAACGACACCACTGCCACTGATAGAGCTGGAAGACACAGAGCTAGAGCTCACAGAAGAGGGGGTAGCAGAGACGGAAGCGGGCACCGAGCTAGAGCTGACAGAGCTGACTGATGATGAGAATGAGCTGGAGGACTCGGACTCGCACTCAGACTCGGAGCTAACGCTGGAGGCAGAGCTGCTAGAAGCAGAGCTGACGCTGGACACAGAGCCGCTGACAGAGCTGGAAGAGACGGCACTGGAAGACGCAGAGCCGCTAACAGAGCTAGAAGAGACGGAGCTGGCTGAGCTGGTCGAGGAAGCAGAGACGCTGGCAGGCAGAGAGCTGGAGCTGGCAGAGCTGGAAGCAGAAGAGAAAGAGCTAGATGACTCGGACTCACACTCGGACTCGGAACTGGCGCTAGAGACAGAGCTTACAGAGCTGGCAGAACTGGAAGAGCCAGCTGAGGAGACGCTGGAGGCAGAGCTGGAGGCTGAAGCGGAGCTTGAAGCACTGGAGCCAGAGCTGGAGGCGGAGGCGGAGGCAGAGCTAGAAGCAGAAGAGAAAGAGCTCGAGGACTCGCACTCGGACTCAGAGCTCGCGCTGGACGCAGAGCTGACAGAGCTAGCAGAACTGGAAGAGCCAGCTGAGATCGAAACGCTGGAGGCAGAGCTGGCAGAGGAAGCCAAGCTAGATGAGGCGACGGAAGAGCTTGCGGACGACGCCGAGCTGGTCGATGACACGGAGCTCAGGGAGCTTCTGGACGAAGCAGAGCTGGCAGAGCTGGCGGAGGAAACCGAGCTCGCGGAGCTGACAGAGGCCGAGCTCGACGACGCAGACACGGAGGACGCAGACGACGACGAGGCCACGCTGCTGGACGACGCCGAGCTGATGGAGCTCGACGAGCTGGACACGGCCTGCTCCTGGAAGATGCGGATGTTGTTGACATCGAAGTAGAGGCCGTCGAAGACGGTAGGGTTCGCAGCGACGTACGCAGCGCAACCTGTAGGGCTGTTTGCGTAGGCGGGGAACTCATTAGAGCACTGGCCGAAGTTGTTGCCCGCGCCGTCACCGCAGAAGTCAATGTCAAAGACAAAGTGCTGGTTGACGAGGTTCTCGCTCAAGTCGCAGTCCGGGGTGCCAATGTAAGACCGCGGAGTGCCCCAGCCTGTCGGGTCGGGGTTGGCCGAGTCGATGTCGCTGGGCAGGCTGGCGCTGTTGTGCTTCCAGCTCCAGACCTTGACGTAGTCGGCGGTCCACTCAACGGCATAGATACCGCCATCGGAATCGGCGTACGGGCTAGGGTTGGCGGCCGAATTATCCTCCTGAATAGCGCAGCCCTGGCCGGCGTACTGGGTCGGGGGGTTGTTGTAGGTGTTGTCGCAGTCACTCGTCACAATGGTGCCGGAGTAGAGTGAAGGGTCTACAGTCAGGAAGCAAGAAACGGCGCCAGATGAGTGGACGGTGACGCTGCTGGCGTCCTCCAAGTTCCACGCCTCGTAGATGTCGAGCTCGCCGCTAGCAGGCCAGTTGGGGCCATACATCCAGCTGAGTGCAAGTTAGTATTCAAACTTTGAACGTCTATTACACATCTCATGTAATGGGTTACTTACAATGACGGCCAACCACCGCATGCCGGTGTGGGCAGATGGGCAAAATCTGCAATGAACAGACCCTTGTTGAAGACATCGGTACCCTCAAGTCTCACAGACTTTCGACCCCTAACCCCGGCGGTTGGGTAAGTCAGGGAAGTCGACGCGTCGACGGCCAGGCGGATTGTGTTTTGGTTGGTGATGAAGGCCAGATCCGCAGCCTCCGCACCGTCGACGTAATCGACATAGCCGTTGCTCAAATCGTTGGCTGTGTTGAATGCGAACTTGGTGAAGAAGTTGGTGTAGTCGTATGTGTCCTCCAGAACGTACTTGGACGCGGCCCGAACGGGAGCCGACAAAGCGGCGATGGCGGCCACGGAGGCCAACCGCAGGACGGAGGGCGCCATGATATGTGAAAACCCAGAGAGTATTATGTGCGGTATGCACAATGTTGGGTAATAAACAGAAGTCCTGGGACCGAGTCACGAACACACAAAGCAAGAAATGAAAGACTGTAACGAAAGGACGAGCAAAATGATATGCTCCCGTGCGGCCGCTGAAGGGAAAACAAGCAGCGAGGTCGTCGGTGTTGATGAAGAGACAGAGGAAAGGGAAAAAAGGAAACTTCGGTATCGTGGGCAAGGTCGGAAGGTTAAGTAACTTTTCCACTTGGGGCGTGGAACGGGGGGTGGGTTTGTGTGGGGGGGGGAGCTTCCACGCACCGAGGCCGTGTTAGTCGCTCCCCTGTGTCTTACGAGCGTGGGAACAGGCATCCCAGAGAGGCCGCAATGCACGTTCGGCCTTGTGTCGTCGAGCTGCGCTCTCCATCCTCTTTCTAGACATGGAGGGCCAACAGCAAAAGGGGGTTCGACGGCAGCGGAGGAGGTGGGGACGAGTGGAAAGCGCCGAGCAGGAAAGCAAAAAACATAGGACAATAAAAAAAAGTAGAGACATCCCGACCAGGGTGCTTTCTGCTGGCTCTTCCACCGTCCAGGCTGGGCCGTCGGCGAGCCGACATAGCGCCATGTCATCTCAACGGTCTACTCGTAAATGGTCAGGCGCCAAGCCCAGACAGGGGTGTCTTTTTTCCTCTTCTTTCTGGTTCCCGTTAGCTTCTCTCAAGAGCGCACCACTCCTCACATATCAGCTTGAGTCTGCCCTACGGAGTATTACATCCACCCAATACTCGCAGCGAATATTGAGCCAAGCCTCAGCGTGAAGCGAGGGCGGAGGCGCCGGTCAATCAACCGTGCCAGCTTCCCGTCATGGCAAGTCCAGACACTTGCTGGCTGGCGTGCTCTCTGCCGCACAGAACGCTGGCCCTGTTCGCCATCAGTTGTCCTCAGCCCGGGTGAAGTTGGGCTAAAATTCGACGTGCTTTTCCGTTTCTAACCAGAGCGAGTCGACATCCCAAGCGCCATCCAGTGCTGCCAACGGCAGGCGATGTTACAAGGGATGATTCTGCTTGCTTCGTACGTTACGTCGTAGTCTTTCCTGGCCCGGGTGTTCTGTCTTTCTGCTCCTCGCCTCTCAAGACCTTCGCGCTCATTACGTTGTGAGCCACATTTCATCTGAAGAGCCAATCCACCGCTGCTGGTCCTGAGGAAAAGCCGCCCAGGGGAGATGGGACGAGGTCTTTCTTTTCCCCTGCAGGCGCCACAAGCCACACGAATTTCGCAGAAATGGCATTGCAGCATCAATAAAGCTTCCCCGTACAGCACACTGCGATATACCGCTTGAAAAATGTCACTGCCGTATTGTCATTCATCCGGGGCGGTGCTTTCAGGGCTGATGAATCTCCTTCCTCTTGAGCAGGGGTGCGCATAGGTCTAAATATGTGGTGGAAGGGTTGAAGAGCGCGAGGCCAAGACATCTGACAGAAACGGCCTAGAACGCCCCGACACCGCATCTTACCCCTTTTGGCGTGTTGGTATCCGTGCCAAGGGGGCCCCACATGCAGGAACGGTCTTCTGCTGCATGCGATGTGGCGCGCTTGCTGGCGTCTTGTTGGCCAGACCGGACCGCTGCGCCAATAGTCTCATTTCCGAGAAGAAATGCCAGACCCTCCATGACCGTGTCGAGCGGCTTGAACGAGCCAGACAGCTGGACAGACAGCAGCCTGATCTAGCAGCCAGCAGCCACAGGCTGAAGACTCCGGGGTATTACGCCGTACTCGTACGGAGTACGACGTACGTCGTAGAGACCAGAAGGCCCCTCCGCCAGGCAGCACGACACCGCTAGACCCTGCAGGTTAAGGCCCCACCGGCCCTAGAGCGGGCGACAAATCGCAGCTGTGGGCACAACAATCGATAGATGGGCCCAGAGGCGGACAGGGGGCCTGAGCTGGCGTTGAGCTTGTATCGCCGCGTGAAGAGATCAGCACTTACGAGCACATGGCAGACGTGCCGTCATTTTGGCAGACGTCAAATTAAAGTGTGTCACCAGGAATGCGAGGTTTTACTCTGCAACCGCCGATGCGCATCCTGCTAATTCCTCCCTGTCGGGTACGGGCAGCGTTCCGCTCCTGCAGGCGCAACGCAGAACGAAGGCCCAGCGGACAAAATCGAAGTCCAGAGAAAGAAGACGAAAGCAGGGAGGGAGGAGATGTATTACTCCGTAGGGTGAGAGACTGGGAGAGGCTAAAAAAAACTGATTCCAATTCCAATATTATTGTGGAGATTGCGACGGGATCTAAACCCGGTAGGGACGCAAGCAGCAGTCCAGAGACTGCCTCTTTCTCTTTTAGGTTACAATTCTCACCCGCTATTGGCTCCTGCTACGCTACCAAACTCTTCTTTTGCAAGGGAGCACGCTCCACGGACGCCGCGTTCCTGGGAAAACAGAAGGCGCGAATGACAGAAGTCAGCAGAGAGATAATCAATACAACGAAGGACAAGTGCGAGGACGCAGCATGACCGCACTACAATAGCCAGCTGCGCGCAAAGGCAAAGGGGAAAGAGCGGGTTTTCGATGATTCTCTTTCCGCGATATTCTTTCAGTACGGAGTATAATTGGCAATATTGCTCAACATACGCCTAAAATGGGAAAGTGCCTCCGCGCGGGAAGCGACGGCTCGATGCCGAAAAGTAAAATGGAAAAGGAAGCAAAAAGAACAGGAAGCGAAAATACCAAGAGCTGAGGCGAAGAGTCCAGAATAGCGAACAAAAGATAAATAAAATATTAAATATTAAAAAAAAAAAAAAAAAAAAACTGCAACCAAAAACCAGACTGCAGAATGCCACCGGCCTTGTTGTCGATGTCGAACCAACGATGAGCCATAAGAGACAATATGCAAAGGTTGTCTCAGGTGACGAGGCCGATGCCTTAGTAGAAAGGTAGGACAAAAAGCGAGTAATACAACCGCATGGGAAACTTCAGCCGCATCTTGCCCTTGCTCGAAAGATTCCTGCGGTGACAACAAGCGCTTTCGAGTGTGGAAATTGAGGTCCCGTAATTCTTCTTTTTTGTGTCCACGTTTGTTGTCTGTTGGCTGCTTTTAGACGTTTTTTTCTTCTCCTTTCTCTCACCCATCTTTTCCTTAGCTTTCGTTGGTCATCCCGTTTTGTCGAGTTTTTTTTGCTCTTTGCATCTTCATGTCCAGATGCAAGCCACACAATCTGACGGGCTTGTAGGATTGCGGATTGCAGCCGTTGGGCCTGTGGGCATACTGTGGGCGCCCGGGAGCCTGTAGGAAAACATGCCGTTGAGCGTCATTCGTCGCACTGCATGCCCCGAATGGGTGCAGACGTAGGCCGTTGTTGTGTCTTGGCCCCTCCTTACCCCTTTTCTGCCCCCTTTTCTTCAGTACGTTGAGACGAGGCGCCGTGGCTTTGAGGCTTGCATATCCGTATTACGCAGTAAGCCGGACGCAGGAACAACAAAAATCAGATGAAAACAAGGCGTTACGCCACACCATAAATTCGGGTCTGGGAGATTACAAGTAAAGAAAATAGAGGCCAACCGTGCAAGTCTGCACAAGAGCACAGCAGGAGCAGGAGCAGGCACATCAATATGCGTAGGGATATGCCGTTGGAAGTCAGACAAGTAATACCTATTACTTGTGTGCCACTCCCGCGACGGCCGACTGGCACGTCAGTGAGAATACTTTATGAAGAGCTGAAGCCAGGCGCATCCACACGACACGATGTCATCACACCGTCAGTGCGCTACAAGTTGACAGAAGGCGGACATTTGAGTCAGCCTCGCATAGTTGAATCCTCGATGAAGAGACCAGAACTGGAAGCCAGGCAAAAGAACAGAGATAGGATTTCCCACACCAAAAACAAGGAAAGTACGGAAAAGGGGTGATACTAGAATTTCTTTGGTAATTAGCCAGTGTCAAAAAAAAAAAAAAAAAAAATAAGAAAAGAAAAGAAAAGAAAGAAGAGAAAAGCGCCTTGACGTGCCCTTCCTTTTACGCCACCAAAAGCTACAAAATCTTCCAGCCAGGCCACATGTACGTAACACTATCACACCGTGCTGCCTTGCTTGGTTTCTTCTTATGTTATGGCGTTTTCGGCCTCCAAGCCTCGCTCGTATCTTTTCTGTGTATTTTTTTTCTGGAGGCACTAGGACCCATCTAGGCTGGTTTTGACGGTGTCTGTTGGCGAACAGCCGCTATGAATCCGTGAGCGCTATGGACGGGGCGCGTCGTGAGACGAAATCTTAAAATATATCAAAGGCTATCTCTTAGGCAAACTGCTATCTTGCCCCGATTAAGACATAAGCGCCAAGGAGGCTGTCTTCCGTTAACTTCCCTCCACCTCTAGATCCCCTACGGAGCAGCGTGTTCTACTATTTATACGGTTTCCCAGAAAAGCTCGCCGAGAATCGCGTCCGGCCTGCCCAGGGCGGTCCGACATGGGAGGCTATGCAGACGAGACACAGAGAAGCGATGAGAAAAACAAGAGGGTGCGTCAAGAGTGAGTCTCCGACAGAAAAAAGTTGAGCATCTGAGAAACGAGCACGATCTCGTACCTGTATTGCGCTCAAATTTATAAGAATCTCACATTTTGCATTCTTTCCTAGTTTTTTACATTGTAATACCGAAAAGGACGCCGTCTAAACCCAAGAGAAGGGAGGGCGCAGGAAATGCAGAGGCAGAGAGGGATAGAGAAATGTACTAGCGTATTAGAGAAAATAAAATATATGAACATCTTGATGGCAAAGTATGTAAGATAATACTCCGTGCGGGAAGTCTGGGGATTAAGCTTTCTCCACGACTATGTCTTTCGGTTCACGCCTAGTTACAAGAAGCGCAGCTTGTTCAAAACGACGAAGTCCGTTACCAGAGGTTTCCTCCACCAAAGAGACGTCGGGTGATTTGCATCCGTCGTGCCTTTCGAGCGAGGAGTGCGTGTTGGGGTTTAGTAGCTAACTGGACGGAGGTGCCGGAGCCAACGCCGGACTCGGGCCCGGATTGCCACTTGGTCTTGTTCCGGAGTAGCGCCCATCTGTTGAAAATGTGTCTTCTTCTCTTTGTAGCCAAGGTTACATTTTTCGTCCTTTTTCGTCTATTTCTTGGTGGATGACTTGACAAACTGGTAAACCGACTTTTGCTCTTGTTACCAGATTAAGGATGGTGCATACCGAGACGCTATGCTGTCTGCCAAGACCGGTGGGAAAGAAGAGTGAACGCAAGTAGCGACGATGTACGGTGCCACCGCGGTCGTACGCCGGAACTACCGGCAACGAATTCAAAGTTGACATTTAAATAGTTCGGGCCGGTCACTTTGGGTAGTATTCACACTACGACGTAGAGAGCATAAACCGTGCATCCTTCGGGGTTCGAAATAAGATGAGCCTCCATTATGGTGCATTTTATGGAACGGTCGGAAGAAAACCTGCGCCAAAAATGGAAGGCTGCGCGAAATACCCAGAACAAATTGCATAGAAATGTACGACGTGGGCATTCAAACTCTAAATGAGAAGTACGGAGTACGGAGTAATACGGCACAGAATTAAAAGGAACGAGAACTGGCCAGGCATGGGTAGTGGAAGTTCCATGATGAGCGATACTGTGCATGCTGGTACTCGCCCTCCGTAGATTTTAACAGTACAAAACTACAGTAGCAGCAACTAAAAAATGGGGTTCCACGTGGAATGGGACAGCACCGGCATCACATTGTCCCCATTTCCATAAAATAAATGCGGAAGACCTCGTGCGTGATGCTCATGAGAGCAGCTCCTATTTCATCGGTGGTTCCATTTACCAACGGCCTAGGTACTAACAAGTGTATTGGGGAGTAAGTTAAAAGAGAAGTATTGAAAATAAGAGTCCCCAGAACTGACCGCTACCCCGGACACGAAAGGTTAAACCCAAGCCGCTCCAGGTAAAAAACATAAGGGAAAGAAAAGTAGCGTAAAGAGCACGGGTGTGGCCGGGGAGGGAAGACAGTGAGGCGGAACCACAGGATCGGAAAAGTCGCGGATGCACTACGTATGAATAGGACATAAATACTCAATTTTTTGTAGGCGTTTTGTTTGTGTCAGACTGCTAGAAAAACAATGGCATGATAAAAATGCATGAAAAGGGGTTAAGCCAGCAAACAAGCGTGATATGGAAAAGAAAGGAAGAGAGAGAAAATATAATACAGAAGCAAAAGGTAGTATCAAAACAGGCTCCAACTGAAATCATCTTCATATACAAACGAACTGAACACCAGCATCCAATTTACGATTCCCAGCCATCTTCCTTCTTTTGTCCTCTTCCCCGTTCTCGAGGCACAAAAATGTCTAACAATAATCAGTCGATCATGTACGCAAACCGCCGCCTCCGCCGCTTCTCCGCCTCGATTGCATTTCTCCGGTGCCGCCTCCGCAAGAAAATCAGAATGGCGGTCAGGGCCAGCGCCCCCGCCAGACCGATGGATAGGCCCAGTGCTAGAGCCACCCGGTTAGGTCCCGTCGGCGTGTGATCGGTGTCGGCCACGAGCTGGCCGGGCCGGCTGTTGCTGGGCGAGGTGCCTGTGCCGTTCAGGGAGCCAGCGTTGCTGCTGGTGCTGCTGGTACCGGGATCTGTCCTATTACCATCCTGGTCGGCGATGGTAAAAAACGACGACCGGGCAAGGACAGGAACGTTGAGCGAGCTGGCGTCATCGGCAGACAGGTTCCAGATGGCCGGGCGGATCTCCAGCTCGTAGAGGCCGGTGTCCAGATATGGAAGGGGGAGGGGGGCTGTCGGCCAGGCCCACGACGAAGCGTTGTAGATGCGGGCTGCAATGTTAGAATGCAAACGGCGACGGGGAAAGACAGGGAAGGGCTCACCGGCTATTACGACAGAAAACCCATTGGCACGGTTTTCGGTCGTCCGGTTGATGAGGCGGGCCGTCATGCTGAGTGGCTCGTACTTGGGATCGATGTGGCTCCAGCTCAAGTTGAGCGTGCGGCCCTGGGTGACGTTGGAAAAGGACGTGGAAAACGTCGCCATGACCGGGCCATTGCTGGGTCCGTGGTCGCCCGCCCCCGGTGTTGGTACGCTGCCGCCGGACGTGCTGATACTGTCGCCGTGTACCGCGCCTGGTGCCCACCCCAACATGAAGGCCACCAGCAACGTCATAAGAGACGACGTAGCCACCCCTTGCCGACTTTGTCTGCTTCGACTCCTGCCGAGCGCCATCGTGATTTTTTTTGTTGTGAGCAGTTTTCTAGCTGCCGCTAGAGAGATGTGAATGCTGCGGCTTTTCTCCTCCTACTGCTCAACGGGTGTAGCGTATACAGTTTCTTTTTTCTTCGATTCTGAGATCCTTTTCCACGATGGTCGTCTTGTATTCCAACCGGAGGTTGTTTAGGTAGTGATTCCTCCCCCAGAAATAAAGAAGAGTGAACTAGATATGGTAAGGACAGCGAAATGAGAGACGCGCGAGAAGAAATGAGTAAAGTCATCATGCCCAATACTAGTAGAGAACAGCCATTATAGAGGCGGGGTATTTACGGTTCTTCACAAATACAGGACCAAAGCACACCTTCGACCTTCTTATTGGGGCCGGAAGGTGGCAGTAAAGAAAGAGAATCAAGGAACTTGCTTTGTTTTCTACGTGCGTGGATGTGGATGCCGCATCTCTTGGGTACTCTAGGTTGTGCCGCAGCCATATAACGGGATGAGAATTGCCACAGTGGCTTGCCGGGTGTTTGTCCGGTTGGGGGCAAAGGGTAGACGAGAGCAATATAAATTCGCAATATATATTTACGGTCCCGTTGCGAGAATCCATTGCGAGAAGGCTATCGAGGTGAAGATAAATGCAGTTCGTGAGACGAGAGTAAAGAGGTTCTGAGAGAAATAGGAATTGCTGGTTATGGATTTGGTATGTGTTGGCGTGGATATGGGATTTTTTTTTTCAGTGATTTTTCTCCCGATTTTTTGATTCCGCTCCATTACAATATACGTAAGTGAAAATAAAGGCAAGACATAAAATTTTATTTTGTATTTATTTCCCCCAGACAAATGTCATAGAAAAGCGACCTTCTTTCTATGAAAAAACGTGCACCATTGGCAAAAGTAACAACTCACCCTTATTAAAAAAATCCCAAAGTGAAGCCTCCATGTAAACCTTCGTTTGTTTGGTTCTCAATCTTGGAATTTTGCCGGGCAATTTCTGGATAAAGTCGATGAGTTACATTGCCGATCAGCCAATGGCGGAGACGAGGCGGCACAGATAAAGCCGTTACGTCTTTCATGTCTCCTCGTTTGAACTGGCAACAGAAGAAGAATTGGCAGTAAAGGTTATAATGATATTTTGTACATTGAGTTATGATAGCCGGGTTAGTCTAGCCAAGCCACCTGATATTCGCCAAACTGCTCGGATTAACTGCTGGTCATGGACAGCAGAGACGTCCCGTTACTGCTCGAGTCTAGACCGGCTGGTTTGACCGAGGAGGAGGGAAATACTCTTGTAGCACAGAGCTATTTTAGCCGTCTCCATCTCCTCCCCATCTCCTTGGCTCCGCCATTAAGAGGAAGGATGGCTGGTGGAAGTTCTAGCCGCTTTCCTCGTCATATGCTTCTGGGCCAAGACGACGACTGGCACCCTGAGGCTGTTATTCCCGACAGACCATAAACTGCATCTGTCGTCATTCTTTCATTCTTCTTGCACTTCGCCTCGTTCCCTCTCTCTCAGCCTGCCGCCATCGCATCCGTCGCATCCTTCTTTAGCGCCGCCAACCGCTCCTCCTTGACCCGGAGCTCCGCCAGCAGCTTCTCGGTCATCCCCTGCACAGACGACTGGGCGTCCTTGAGCTTCTTAATTTCGAGCTGTTCCGTCTCCCGGCTGAATGGGCTCTTCTGCCGTGACGTCAGCGGCACCATGGCGCTGCGGGCTAAGACGCCGCCCTCGCTGCGCTTGCCGATGGGCGCCAGCGCAGCTGCCGCTGCCGACGACGAGCCGGCATTTGGCGCCCCGCCAGCCGCAGCGGGGCTGCTCGCGCTGCCCGCAGCGCCTCCTCCTCCACCGGCTGCTGCAGCCGCCGCCGCTCCCTTGGGTAGGGCGAGCGCGCCTGTCGTCAGGATCTCGTAGAAGGCCTCGTAGGGCTCGTTGAAGAGCTGCTCCTCGTAGGTCCAGGCCGGAACTTGGCCAGTCTCGCGCATCGCCTCGCGGTCTTCGTCGGTGCGGCCGTAGGGATGCAGGCGCAAGTGGTGGTAGAGGGTCTGGGGCTTTTCGCCGCTCTCAGAGACATAATAGAGCTTGAGCGTGATTTCGAACTCGCCCCAGCCGGTTTCTTCGACGACAAACGGTTTTCCAGGCTCGCCATCAACCACTGGAAGAAGTTTTAGTACGGGCGACAACGAGTCAACAAACGAGAGAACAAACGAGCGACGCGAGGACTAAGCAACGTACTGCGAACGGGATTCGGAATAGACTCGTGCAGCTTGAACTGCACGCGCCGCAGCCAGTAGGAGATGTCGGTGTCGTCGACGCCGCGCACAAAGACCTGCCACGAGTGTGTGTGGTCGTCCGGTGTGCCCGGCGGCTTCGGGTTCTTCTTGTCGTCGAATGGGCGCGATGTTGTGCCGTAGACAAACGGGCGATAGATCTGGCAGCCTTTGACGCGCTTGCCGACACCGCTCGGGGGTGCCATGGTGGATGGGGGTGTCTTGTTGTCTTATAGTCTTATAGTCTGTAAGATAGTGCTGCTTCGGTCCCTCCGGGAGGAGGTGTACATGGCAAAGAGTTGTCTTCAAATGTGAAGAAAGAAACGAAAGTTTCTCCATCGCGCTTTTGACATCCAGTTTGCCGTTGTCAGAATACCATACTCCCATTGGCCAGAACAGTTAAAGGACCCACTTTGAGCTCCAAAGCTAGAAAATATCACGTGCAGCTCTTTTCCGAGTGAACTGACCAGCTCCCACTATGAGACGATGTTCTTTGAGCGAGCTACCGCTTGACGTCAACAGCACAGATGTGTCCGGACTGCGCGTGGAAGGCCATCTAGAGCATCTTGTCAACCAATTTTGAGGTGGGAGAAGCTCTATTTGCAGGCAGGGAAGGTAAAGACGCACACAATGGCAGCTGCTGCAAAAAAACTTGTCGTCTGTGGTGGCAGCGGTTTTCTCGGATCGCGGATCTGCAAGTTTGGCATACAAAGGGGCTGGGAAGTGACTTCCATAAGGTACGTCTCTTGGCCTGCTGTGTGTATTCGCGGGTCTTTTAAAAATGAGGCTAACATCTCTCTCTCATTTAGCCGCTCTGGTGAACCACGATGGGAAGCTGTCACAGGTTCAAAAGGGCCCCCGTCCTGGGCTCGCCGCGTCTCCTGGGAACGGGCCGACATCTTTGAGCCCGAGACGTATGCACCGCTCTTCCGCGGGGCCAACTACGCCGTCCATAGCTTGGGCATCTTACTCGAGGCCGACTACAAGGGCATTCTGTCTGGACGGGACTCCCCTATTGCGGGCCTGCGCAAGGTCTTTGACGGCCAGAATCCGCCGTCACAGGCATCTTCATCATCAAAGCCCCCAAGTCATCTCACATACGAGGCTATGAATCGCGACAGCGCAATCCTGGCTGCAAAAGCAGCTGCCGAGGGCGGCGTCGACGCCTTTGCATACATCTCGGCCTCTGGCGCTGCGCCTGGCCTGCCATCCCGGTATCTTAGCACCAAGCGCGAAGCAGAGCAGCAACTCGCAGCGGCGGCGCTGGTATCCTCTCCGTCATCGGACTCGTCCGCATCCGGGTTTCCGGCACCCCTCCACCGGCCCATCTTCGTACGAGCCCCATTCCTCTACGACGCCAGCGCCCGGCCGCTTACTGTACCGCTGGCAGCCTTGGCTGGCGCAGGCACCGTGGTCAACCGGTTTACGGGCGGTGCGCTGTCGGGAATTCTGGGTACGATGGGGACGAAGCCGCTCAAGGCCGACGAGGTGGCCGAGGCCGTGATTGAAGCGCTCAGCGACGAGTCCGTCGAGGGCGTGTTGGAGGCTCCGCGGATTGCCGAACTGGCTAACCAGGCATGGCGTAAGGGGATGCTGTAAGGCTGTAGGGAGAAGTGGACACGAGGAAAACATCAAAATTGTACAATAGCCGTCTGCGCCTTGAGAGCAAGAAATCAAGTGTGCTGTATCATAATAACGAAAAAAAGAACCGGAGAACCAATTCCACCCAGAAAAAACACACATGCATATGTAGATATCTCCCACTCTTGAAACGCCTAAAACGCCGCTATTCCTCTCTTTGAGGTCCAAAATGCCTTGTCTGCCCCATCTACCCCTGCCCCTCTTCAGATCATCGTGCCGCGCTCGAAGCTCTCGCGGATCTCGGCCGTGTACTTGTTGTAGAAGCGTGCCAGCTTCTGGTTGAAGTGCTTGTTCTTCTCGTTGATGTACGTGACGTCGGCGTCGTCGCCGTTCTTTGCCAGCCGCTCGCGCCGTTTGCGCAGCGCCGCCTCGTCGGCGCGCTTCTGGTCGTTGACCAGCCGGTCGATGGCCTCCTTGGATGGGCGGTTGTCGGCAAAGGACGTCGACTCGGCTGTCGAGTAGAATGTGCCGTCCTTGTCGACGGCGATCAGCTCGCCATCGGCGGTCTCGACGATCTCGAGTGAGCCCTCGGCGGCCGCTCGCTCGACGGCGGCCAGCTTGTCGCGGGCGTACTGATCCAGGTCGGGCGCGGCTAGGCTGGTGGCAGCGCGCACCTGGCGCTTGTACACCTTGTTGGCCTCCTGCGTGTAGTCCTGGAAGGCGGCGTTGTCGCGGTGGGCGGCCTTTTTCTTGACTCGCTTGTCCCACCGCTCGCTCTCCTCGGCCGTCCAGTCCCAGGCCCGCTTGCGCTCAAAGTCGCCGCCGGCGTCCTCGACCTCGGCCTTCAATATCTTGTGCGACGCGACCGCGTGCTTGCGCCGCAGCGATGACAGCTGCGACGCGTCAGTCGACAGCCGTTGCGTCTCGGCCGCGGCCGCCTTTAGGTTCTGGTCGGAGGACGTCTTGGCTCGCGCCTGTAGTGCCTTGAACCGGGCCATGCGATCGATCGCCGTCGCGGCCGGAAGTTTTGGTGCGGCCGGCTCTGTTTCCACCGGCTGGGGCTTTTCCGGCTCCGGCTCCGCTGGCGCCGCTGCCTCGACTGGTGCCTCTGTTGTGGTTTCGGCTGGCGTTTCGTCCGTCGGTTCGGTGTCTGCCTGTGTCGCAGGCTCTCCTACCAGCTCTTCCACGGCAGCCTCGGCCTTTTTAGATGCCCGCGTGGTTCTTCTTCGTGGAGGCATGGTGTCTGTGTGTGTTTCGAAGCGACGGTAGACGACGGCTAAGATTGTGGTGATGTTGGTTGATGAAGAAATTAGCACCAAAAAATGAAAGACAGGCCAGGAGTAATAAAGTTAGGACTGAGCCCAGGTCAGAATTATAACACGTGACGTCGCCATCCTTATAGCTTCAGCACTTGACCGCCTTCTGTGGAACGGCAGAAAAGCGCGCCAGGGTCGAAAAAAGCTGGGGTTGGGTGAATTTACGCGACCGATGGGGATTTTAGTGGGTTCAAAGGTTGCTAACCCCAGGATCTGCTCCATATTCACGACAACTGACCAAAACGGGGGCCGTTTCCGCACACTCAGCAGTCTTTCATCAAGATGGAATTCCCATAGACTTGCATTGAATCCTTCTCGGTAAGTCTTGTGAAGCGATGAAGCCATTTCGACCACTTCTGGGCCACCCAAATGCCGCCCAGGGGCCGATATATTCAGCAATCACAGCAGTTCAACGACATCGACCTCGGTGGTGGAGACCGCATCCAGAGACGTGCCTGGCGGCGGCAGCAGCGGCAGCAGCAGCATATAGAGGTGTCACTACAGCACGGGCCAGGCGGAAACCGGCGCCACCCAAGAAGGATGTGCCCCTATATGAGATCCCGCTGGCCGTGCTGGATCTCGATGCCGAGGACAACCCACACGTGCGGCCCTACGACGAGGCGACCGAGGCCGAGGAGACGGCAAAGTGGCGTGCTGCGCATGCGTCCATCGATGCGCTAGCGGAGCGGCTTGGCATTTTTGCGCAGGACGCAGACCGGGCCGAGGCGCGGATGAAAGCCGTAGCGGCGACACCAGGTCCATGGCGCGTTGCGGACCGGGACATCTGGTCGGTGGCCTTGCTAGGCGTTGGCAGCAGTGGAGGGGGCGGACGGGGCGGAGAGCTCAAAGAGCCGCACCGCACAGTGCAAGACGAGGAAACGTTTTTGCTCGGCGAGCTGCTCTACCGACACGGCATCTCGTCGCGGGCGGCGTCCGAGCCGAGCAAGGCCATCCAGTTCCTGCTGCACCGACAGAGCATCGTGAAGAAGGGTGACATCGACACCGCAGACGAGCTAATTCAGGCTCTGACTTCTTGCCAGAGTCTGGTTGAGACTCGGCGACTTCTCTCGCTTGCGACGCGGACGACGACGGGCTGCACCGTTGTGGCACAATGTGGACAAGCGGTAGCGGACCGGCTTTCTTCCTTTCTGTCCGCGTCGTCCACGGGCGTGGAGAATGAGGAACGAAACAATACTGCTGCCGGAGTAGCCGAATCGATTTCGACAATGCTCTTGAATTTCAGCTACAGCTTCGCATCCAAAGGCAATGAGCTGGGCCAGGCTCTGTGCTCTCTGGGGCTGCGGGCGGCAGCTGAGTCCAGAGTTCCCGCAGCGATGAAGCAGTTCCTTCAAATTGGACTCCCCGCTGGCTATTTCCCGGAAGCCGACAGCAAGACAGGGCCAGAATCGGCCGTGTTTTCTGCGCTGTCGACCATTCATGCATCGCTGCAAGGGACGGGTGTGGCAGGGCTCGAGGGTGCGCACACAGAGCTGTTTTCCTTGCTTACCGGCACGAGCTTTCTCCGTCCTACGTCGACTGGAGAGGTGTCGTTCCGCGTAGCGCTGGGTGGGCAAAACCAAGAGGAGAAGGGGTCCGCAGGATTGCTTGGCTCTACAGTCACACCAGCCCAGCGTGACGTGTACCTCGCCATTTTGGCCGAGCTGGGAGGCGTGCGAACGCTGTGGGAGGAGCAGCACAACTCAGGGGCAAGCGCAGCCGTTGTCAACGCTGATACGCTGACGACGGGGGTCCTCCGATACGCAGCATACATTGCGGGCACACAACCTGCTGCTTCTGGTGCGCAGACGAGTGCGACCGCGGCGTCCTCTCAGGGAGGGGAAGAAGCAGACGAGAGGAGGGGAGGAGAAAAGAGCAGCTTGCTGGACTTGCAGACCATCCACGCCCACGAGACAGCAACAGCGACTGCACAACAGCCACCGTCAATATTTCCCACTCTGCGGCCTGCAATTGGGGCGCAGCCGCCGACGTCTCCAGCCACAGCGATTACAGTGGACGTTGTGTTCCGGACACGGGTCGTCGAAGCTTTCTCGAAAGGGACCGTGGACGAAGCTATGAAGGCCATTGACGCGCTTCTGGCCCAGTAGGGCGAACCTGACGCCCCGTGGCTTGCGGGTAGTCGGGAGGGGAGGGATAGAGCTTGGATCGGGGAATAAACCGCAACGTATTGCGCAAGCGAGTGCTATACATTTTAATGTCCAACTATGCCTGTCAAACATCACAAAACATCGCATGTTACTGTACGCTGTAAACTGTACTGGATGGGTTTGAGATGCCCGGCTGAACTCGACAACTACGACATCGTAAATTCGCGCGGTGGAACGTGGAATAGAATAGAAAAGCAATTGAAAAAAGGCCAGATTTTAAAAAGGGGTATAGAGAGCAATGACATCAGCAAGGATTTATCTTTATCGTGTTGTCTCTCTCTCTCACTTCTTACGATCCGAGCTGCTCAATCGAGAAATGATCGCAGGTCTTCCCTTCGCATTCGGAACCATGTTTTACTTTTTGCTGACGTTGCAGCAGGCTCGAAGTGAGCGTCAGACAAGAAAGCGCATATTACGACGTATTCTACCGAGAGAGACCCGCCACTGAAAATCCAACCACAGTTCTTGTGCGGCCTTATGAGGCCAGTTCCGCTGGCGGTCGGTTTGGAGTTGGGTAGATTGGCATTTTGTATTGAATGAAAAAAGAGAGAATCCTCGGGTTCACGCCGAAGAAAAAAAAAGAAGAAATGCCTTCGCACGGAATCGAACCGTGAACCCCCGCATTACGAGTGCGATGCCTTAGCCATTGGGCCACGAAGGCCTTCATCTGTTATTGAATTTAACTGGTTGAAAATCATTAGCCTTTATAAACTGCTTGACAACTACAGGGTGGTCTAAATTACGCCGTATAATGTAAAACGCACGTATTTTTGCTTTGTATGCATAATGCGACGAGACTCCCTACCTAACGGGCCTGTACTTCGTAATTACTCCGTACTCTGTATTATTCTTGTAATAGGAGTAAAAATGACTGCAGAGGTGAGCACCTATAAGTACAGGTGACAATCCACGTGACTGTCTTTGGACAACGAATCAGGAACCGGCCTCCTGGGCAGCGACACAAGTACTGCAGAAGATCTCCGGGGGTCCCAGGGCCGCTCTCGACGCTGACATTCTGTTGGTGGCGGTACGAGGCCAGTCTTGTGTGCATTTGCTTTGTGTTCTGATTACACAAGACACAAAAACAATGGTGTGCATCATACGCCAGAGGCAGGCGACTCTCTCTCCCGCTCCCACAAGATAGGCAAATACGAGGTTGAACTCCACTTCCCGCTCTTCGAAACGGACGGTACTAGCCCTGTACGTGCTCGTGGGAGCAGAAGAATTCGGTAAAGAAGCCGCTGCAGCCAATCGACGGCGGCCGCGGACGACTCTTTGCTTGTCTCGGGGGGCCACCGTCGCCAATATTACGGTCTTGACCAACTCGAACGAATGCTCTCTTGTTCTCTCTACAGATTTCCTGCCTGTTGCGCCCTCTGCCTCTGTCTTTTCTCTCTCCGTTCTGGGCCCTTGGACCCAATCTGTCCGTTCTCCGCAGAGGGGTCTGGGGCTGAATGGCCGAACGGTTTTCGTCTGTCGTTTCTCGCATTTGATGAGGGAGGGACGAGAAAAGCTTGTGGTTGGTCCAGGCCGACGGCCTGCATGTACTCCATTGGACCACGACCGTGTGGTGGGGAGGGGGAAGAAAAAGAAAAGCAGAAGAACGTTCTTGTTTTCTCGAGACAGGACAGACGGGGGATGTCTGCAAGGTACTGCCTTCTCGGCACTGCCTCCATGTCGCCTTGCGAATTCCAGCCACCTCTGCAGGAGGGAGAGGAGGCGAGGCAAGAGATGGAAAACAAGGGTTGGTGAGATTGTTGCCAAGCCCTGCCTTTTCGCTTCTGCCATGTTCTGCAAGCCACAGTCAGCCCAACTCATCAGCAGGGCCAGCCGGTACATGGGAGCGGGAGGGGACGATAGGAGCGTCAGAGCAGCGTCAGAGGTGGCGACCGGTTTTTTCTTCGGGACTCTGAACTGTCAGCAGAGGCGGGAAGCAGAAAGAAAAGAAACGAAAAGAAACCGATGCTGCGACTTTTACCATGTGGCCTTTCAAGATATGGTAGTGTCGACTCGGTATTTTTCCTAGGCAAGAAATCAGGCAGACAGAAAGGGAAAGTAAAAAAACGAAAAGAAAAAAACGAAAAGAAAAAAACGAAAAGGCAGAAAAGTAAAATGGGCTGAGCAAGCCACCGTCCCACGCACGACTGCAGCCTCCATGCGGGCGACCACATCCTTGTAGCATTGCACGAGAAGGAGGGCGGAGGAGGTGAGGATGCAGTGTTGTATGCTGGGATTGTCTTCGTTCTCGGGTACGGAGTATCTCTCTGCATGTCTTGCCTGCATTCCGCGCGAACAGGAGCACAGCAAGTGTTCGCACAGGCGGTCTTTCCCTTCTTTTCTATCTCTCACATCTCTCACTCTCTCACTCTCTCACGTTTTCTTTTCTTTTTTTGCCTTGGCTTTCGCTCTTCACCTCTTCCTCCTGTATTGCGTGTGCTGCAGGCAACCAGGCTGACCACAAGCCCCGTTCCCTCGTTCCTCTTCCTATCTTCATCTCTCTGAGTTGCTGTCTCTTTTTCTCTCTTCCCCCTACCCCCTAAACTCAGTATTACACAGCACACCATAGTGCCTATTTGCTTGACAATAAAATAAAAGAACAGAGTGAAAAAAGCCAAGAAGCCGAGAAACCAAGACACATCTACGCTTCAGCCGCAAGCACGAGCTCGCCTTGTTGGGCCGCTCACGACTGGCGTTCTTCTTCTTCCACGTACCATTTCCAAAAGTCTCTTCTGCCTCTCCTCCTTTCCCTCTCCTTCACACCCCAGCCCCTGCTCCCCTCCTCGTCTTGCCATCAGCCCTATCCTCCCTCCCATTCCCCCATACCAACAAATCCAGCTTCGTGCATTAATCTCGTCTGTGCGGGATATAGCTGTCTTTCTCGCTCATTTCTGCTTCACGAGCTTTCTTTTCCTCTTTCTCTTCTACAGCTGTTCTTCCCAAGGTCGTTTGTTTCTCGTTCCTCATCCTGAATCCTGTGCCAACTCTCACCCCGTCGGTCACACAGTTTCTGTTCTGGCCACCGTGGAAATTCCTCCTTGTTTCCTTTCTTCCTTTCTTGTTGCCCTGTGTTCTTGTTTTCTTGTTTTCCCGTCTCGTCTGTGTGTCCCCGATTTCTATCACATATCTGTTTTTGTTTTTCGTCTGTCCTTTCTCCCGTGGCGCCTTCCACTCTAAATCACATCCTCTCGTCTTGGTTTCTTCGAGCATGTCTTAGGCCGGCTCTGCTGCAGAGCTGCCCTCGAGCAAGCAGGCCTCGCCCTCTCGCTGCATATGCAAATCTGAGAGCAAAAATCCATTGGAACTATTTATAAAATAGGACTTGACGATGGAGTCTTTTCACTCAAATCTACGCCAGCACGCCCTCCCGCCGCCTCATACTCGGCATCTCCTATACGCTGTTTATTTGTCAATATGTCGATGTTTTGGAAACTCAAGCCCCGCCGGCAGCCAACGACCCCCGAGGGGTACCGCCTTTAATCGGCAATGGCGGCTCGGACTTGCCTTCCTCGTTGGCCTGCTTTGCTTTGTGTCAAGTACTGCGGCCCAGCAGGATCCGCGTAAGTTTCCTTCCTCGTTTATCTCTCTTTGCATCATTGTATGCTTCGCCAGCAAAATAAAAACATCTAACCAAGACCATATGTCTTGCAGTCAGCAACTTCTGCCGCCGGTTTGGCCACCAGACGGCCGTCATCGACAGGAAACTGTACATCGACGGCGGCCTCGTCAACTGGAACCCCATATCGACGTACCCGGGCAACTACTCCAACACCTGGCTGCTCTACCAGGACCTCAACCACGACTCCACTGACGGCATGCCGCAGCTGTACGCCAACCTGTCGAAGAACAGCTCCATCCCGGACGTCAGCGGTGGCTACCTCTGGGGCGACGAGGTCAACAAGTACTTTTACCTCTTCGGCGGCGAGTACTACCAGCAGCCGCCGCCCTCGAGTTTCTTGTTGTATGCATACGATATCATCAACAACTTTTGGATCTCCCTGGGCCCACCGCAGCAGGCGTCCATCTCGCCGGTGTCATACGGAGCCGGCACGTCCGTCTCGGTGCGCGGTGAGGGTTATTATTATGGCGGGTGGCTGTCGAACAACTCGGTGTCCGGCTGGTCCGGGCCCTCGGTGGCGACGACGGGGCTCGTCAAGTACGACATGGAGACAAACAGGTGGACGAACAACACAGGGCCAGACGGCGTTCGCCGTGCCGAGGGATCCATGGTGTTCATCCCGGCGGGCGACGGCGGCATGCTGGTGTATTTTGGCGGCATTACCGACCTGTACGGAAACGGCACCGTGGCGGGCCAGGGCCTCGATACCATCTACCTCTATGACGTGCTCAGCTCAAAGTGGTACACGCAGGAGGCGTCAGGGACCATACCGGGCGACCGGCGCCGCTTCTGCGCGGGGGCGACCTGGGCACCGGACTATTCGAGCTACAACATGTACGTGTCCTCCTTTTTTCTTCCTTCCCCCTCCGTTCTTCCTTCGCTTCCAGAACTAACAAAATAGATACCTCTACGGCGGCGCCAACATGCCGCCCAACACGTCTGGCTACGACGATATGTACGTGCTCTCGATCCCATCTTTTACGTGGATCAAGCTGTACCCGACGGATGGCAACTATACGGGGCAGTACCCGCACCACAGCCTCACCTGCAACGTCATCTCGGGCGCCCAGATGCTCATCATCGGCGGCACGTTTCCGCTGACCGAAGACTGCGACGTCCCCCAGCAATGGGGCACCCACAACGCCGACCTCACCGAGGCCTTCGTCGCCAACAAGGCCCTCTGGCAGCTCTTTTCCCCCAACGAGACCAAATACTCCGTGCCCGACCCCATCGTCAGTGCCGTCGGCGGCGGGCCTAGCGGCGGCGCCACCAAGACGGCCCCCGCCAACGGCTGGAACAGCCCCGACCTGCCCGTGCTGATGACACGCACCGCCAGCATTGCCGCCCGCACGCCGACGCGCTCGATCCCGGCGGACAGCGGCAGCGGGGGCACGGGGAGCGGCACGCATCTCGGCACGGGTGCCATTGTCGGCATCGCCATCGGCGGGTTTGCCGTGCTGCTGCTCCTTGGTTTCGGCTTCTGGACGTGCCTGCGGCGGTACCGCCAACGCCGTCTTAGTGGGGGCGCTGCTGCTGCTGCTGGTGGTGCTGCTGCTGCCGGGGGGCGGTTTGGGCGGTGGCGACCTCGGCCGCCGTATGACGGCCCCGGTGTCAGGTATCCCCCACCGGACCCGTACTACGCCGCCGACCCTGGCCGGATGATGATGATGCACCACGGCTACACGGACGCGGTCACACCGGGCAGCGGCGGCAGCCCCCACAACTGGTCGCCGCAACACGGCTCGCCCTATTCGCCGTCGAGCCCGTATGCCGTGCCGCCGGGAGGAGGAGGCTACAATCCGCACTACGCCCATCCGGCGCAATCACCGCCGCCAGTCGAGCTGGCCGCGTCCAGCGGCAGCGGCTACATGCACCTGACGCCCGTGGGCTCAGGCATTGACTCGGGCTCCAACACGGGCACGGGGTCGGGCACAGGCACAGGCACAGGCAGCAGCGGTGGCACCTACGAGCTGGTGCAGGGCGGTTTAAAATCACCGAGCGAGCACAGTAGCGGAGGCGGAGCCGGCGGCGGCCTTGGCCGCGTCTGGACGGCGCAAGTCAGCGAGGTGCAGGTGCCGCCAGCGCGGCGCAGCGGTGGTGGACTGCCGCGTGCGGGCCGGCGAAGAGCGACGGGCAGCGATGGAGGGCTGCCGCATGGCCGGCCGCAGGAACTGAGTACTGATGCAGGGGAGCGGCTGCCGGAGCAGCGGCAGCAGCACAATACGTACTACCATCCGTGATGGTGAGAGGAAAGAAGAAACACAGAAGAACCGAAAAAAACAACAACGCCAACAACAACAACAACAAGATACCACTCCCTTTTTGAACATGGAAGCGGCTCACATGGGGAGTTTTAAAACACGGCAAAACGAGAACATACACTAATACGTGAGGATTGAGCATATGGAGCCTGTTATCAACTACCGTAGTTACTTAGCTGCAAGCGGTAAGGAGCATACAGGAGAGAGAGGGAATAAAGTAATCTCTATATGAAAATTTTACGTTGTTCACAAACCGTACTGCATGATGCGTATGGGGTCCTGCCTGGACTGCCTACAGAGTAATATCCCAGGGTCTGATATTCAAAGACAATGGAAATCGTGCTGACTCGCCCCTGGGAATCATGGGGCCGTCCGCCTGCAGGAAATTCATTTTCTACTGGGAATGGCTGATTCAGTGCTCAGCCTTACCGCCGTCGTGTAAGTGGGCCTGCTCCCATTGGCCTGTCTTTCTCTTCTGGACGCGAGTCAGGACCAGTTGACTGAAGCTAGTTTTTGGTTCCTGTGAGCTGCTTTGGGGTTCCCGTGAGCTAACTTTGGGTTCCTGTGACGGATTCCCCCCCCCCGCACGACGCCGGTTCTCCATCAACCCTCCAACGGACTAGTACAGCGCAGATGCCAATGGCACTTCTGGAGAAACATTCCCGGATCTGCGGAGACAGCAACGGAGGCACAGCAGCAGAAGTGGGCGGCATCCATGCGAGCTGCCTTCTGTGCTACGAGCAGAGATTCGGCTTTGAGCCCCATAAAACGCTAGTGAACAATCAATCGCACTGAATAAGTGATGGCTGCCACACGCGTGTCCGCTGCAGCCACCGGCAGCCTCGCTTTCGTGAGTCTGGAACGTCGAATATATATCGGCTGCAGAGGGAGCATTTGCTGTCGAGTTTGGCCGTACTCAACGTTGATGCTCTCTGACCTGTCCCTGCTGTTTTCTCTCCTGTAATCAACATGGCTCCCTCGTCGACGAGTGGTGTCAATGGCACCGACGGCACCACGCCGAAGCGGCCGATCCGCGTGGCCGGGTGCTCAGCGGGTAGGCATAGGCCGGGCCCGTATATTCTTCCTCTTGTACGCGCTAACTCACCACCAGGCATCTACGACCGCAAGCGCGCCCTCCATGACCTCGCCAAGAACGAGGACCTCGACGTCATCACCGGCGACTGGATGTCCGAGTGCAACATGACGTGGCGCGGCTCTGACAAGCGCGACCGCCTGGCCGCCGGCAAGACGGCGGCAGAGTCCTCGACGACCGGCTACGAGCCGTCGTTTGTGCAGAAGCTGGACCCGGCTATCCCTTGGCTGGCCAAGCGGGGGATCAAGGTCGCCGTGAACGCGGGCGCGAGCGACGTCGCGGGCCTGGCGGCGGCCGTCGAGGGCCTGTGCCGGAAGCACAGCGTGAGCCTGAAAGTCGGTTACGTGGACGGCGACGACGTGACGGATGCGTTCCTTGAGCTGTACAAGAAGGGTATGTGGACGGTTCCAGCGGCAGGGAGACAGGTAATAAAATACAGGCAGCTAACGTTGCAGGCGAGCCGTTCCCAAACCTGCCCCAGAACAAGGCCATCCAGGACTGGGGCTTCGAACCGCTGGCCGCCCAGTGCTACCTCGGCGGCAGCGGCGTGGCCGCGTGCTTTGCCGCCGGCGCCGACATTGTCGTGTGCGGCCGCGTGTCGGACGCCAGCCTGGCCGTGGGCGCCGCCATGTGGTGGCACGGCTGGACGCGCGACAACCTGCAGGAGCTGGCCAGCGCGCTGATGGTCGGCCACATCATCGAGTGCGGCACGTACGCGACGGGCGGGTACTACTCCGGGTTCAAGAGCTTTGGCCTGAAGCGGACGGACCTGGGGTGTGAGTAGTTCGCGTCTGCCCACGAAAAGGAAGACGTTCGA
Source organism: Sporothrix brunneoviolacea (assembly GCA_021396205.1). Classification (NCBI taxonomy): domain Eukaryota; kingdom Fungi; phylum Ascomycota; class Sordariomycetes; order Ophiostomatales; family Ophiostomataceae; genus Sporothrix; species Sporothrix brunneoviolacea. The sequence goes on from WNYD01000087.1 coordinate 56,027, forward strand.
TGTTCGATGCTCGTTGTTGCTAACGACCCAGACCCCATCGCCGCCATTGATCACAAGGGCGAGGCCGTCATCAGCATGGAGAAGAACCGCCACGGCCTCGTCAGCACGGGCACCATCACCAGCCAGCTGCTGTACGAGATCCAGGGCCCGCTGTACTTCAACTCGGACGTCACGGCCGCCATCGAGGGCATCACGTTTACGCAGGTCGGCGACAACCAGGTGCACATGTCCGGCGTCCGGGGCCTCCCGCCGCCGCCGACGACGAAAGTCGGCGTCACCGCGCGCGGCGGCTGGCAGGCCGAGTTCCATTTCTACATCACGGGCCTCGACGTCGAGGAGAAGGCCGCCATGATGGAGGCGCAGATCCGCGAGCTGATCGGCGAGGACATTGCCAAGTTCTCCTGCCTAAAGTTCCAGATTGCCGGCGGCGTCCCCAGCGACCCGGACTCCCAGGAGGCCGCCACCGTCGATTTCCGCGTCGTGGCCCAGTCCCAGAACCCGGAGCTGTTCTCAGACGACATGGTCGGCGCCGACCGCGGCACGTTTGCCGGCTACTGCATCGAGAACCTGTCGCAAGGCTACCCGGGCAGCACCATGGCCGTCGACATGCGGGCGGCCGTGGGGCGGCCCTACTTCGAGTACTGGGCCTGCCTGATGCCGCAGAGCTTCGTCCGGGAGACGGCCCATCTGCCCGACGGCACCGCCGTCGCCATCCCGGCGCCCGCTGTCACCCGCACGTACCCCCGCGAGCAGCAGAGCGGCGACACGGAGTCGCCCGTCGCAGACCTGGCGGCAGCCTACGGCCCAACGACGCGCGCGCCCCTGGGGTACGTGGTGCTGGGCCGATCGGGCGACAAGTCGTCCAACGCCAACGTGGGCTTCTTTGTGCGGCACGCGGACGAGTGGGACTGGCTGCGGTCGCTGCTGACGGTGGCCAAGATCCGTGAGCTGCTGGGCAAGGACGACACGGGCAAGCAGATTGACCGGTTCGAGCTGCCGAAGCTGCGGGCCGTGCACTTTCTGCTCAAGGACCATCTGGACCGGTGAGCCTCTCTCTCTCTCTCTCTCTCGGTCTCTCTCTGACGTGAACACTTTGGCTGCGAAACGGGGCTAACAAAAACAACAGAGGCTTCAACTCGACGACCGGTTTCGACAGCCTCGGCAAGAACCTGGGCGAGTACCTGCGGTCCAAGTACGCGGACATCCCCAACAAGTTCCTGGAGCGCGGCCGCATTTGAAGGAGCGGATCTCGTGTTGCAGCTTGGGCCAGTCGTCGAGTGCTATAGGCTCAAACGTGTATTTGTGATACATAAGTGATTGCCAGATGGCATCAAGTCTGAATACATGGATAGCAACAAGCCCAACAGATGCTGTTCCATCTCCGGCGGCATGCTGTGCAGCGCCTGTCTGGCTGATCGACCCGCGTAGACCTGTGTCCGGTGGTAGGTTGGTTAAACCGTAGCCGTCTTCTTCTTTTTTGAATAAAGCAACCATGGCCGCCTGCGACTCGCATCAAGGCGGCAGAAACTCGGGCGCGGCCTGCGCCTGGTCGATCAGCCGCGTCAGCTCGGGAAACGCCTGCCGGAACGCGTCGCCGACCCCCCAGTTGGCCAGCGTCGCCATGTGGTGCTCGAAGACGGGGTTGACGAGGTAGTCCTTGACGCCCTTGCCATCTGTCGTCGTGATGACGATCAGCGACGGGTCGTACGGCCAGCGGATCGTCAGGCTCGTGCCATACGTCGCCGCGAACTGGTCGAGGGTGATCTCGGGGTGCGCCACGAGATAGTCACGGGCGGCGGGCCTGCCGGACTGTCAGTCAGCAAGCGGCCAGCGAGAGTAGTCCATCTCCTGGCGAGAAACGCGCCGCGTCCATCACGCAACGCACCAAGGAATCCGGTCGATCCACGCCGGGTGCTCGACGGTCAGCTGCGACAGCGTGGGCCGCAGCCAGACGGGGACCATGCGCCAGCTCGGCTCGTCGAGGAGGACGAGCCACTGATCCGAGGGCAGCTACGTGTCAGCCCATATGCACGAAGAGGGAAATAGAAATACGATGTCGAGAAGGGGGGGTGGGACCTTTAACAAGTGCGACATGACAAAGTGCACGGCCACCTGCTTCGGCAGCGTCTCGATCTCGGCATACGTCCGCACCACGTCGCTCGCCACCTTGCTGACCTCGTCGGCGCCGCACCGCTGCCGGTCGAGGAGCGACGTGATGTCGGGTTTGAGGAGCGTCCGCGGCTGCAGCGGCGATGTCGCTGGCGACGTCACGAAAGCTGCCGCCGCCGCCGCTGCTGCCGCCGACGCCGTCTTCTGCCGCTGCACGGCCACAAACCCCTGGAACAGCTGGTCGGTGATGCTGCTCGGCGGGCTGTTGAGCGGCGGCGCCTCCCAGGGCGGGCGCCGCGCGATCATCGCGTCCGGGCCGTGTGTCGCGGGGGAGGTCCCATCACCGTCTTCCCCATCGTGTCCCGCAGGGCCGTTCCCCTCCGCCAGCGATGCTCGCGCCCGCCTGAGCTGCGTATTCTCCGCGGCCAGGCCGTCCAGCCGCGCCCGCAGCGCGCACAGCTCCTGGCTCTGCCGCTCGACCACGCGCGTCAGCGTGGTGACCTGCTCTGTCAGGTTGTGGATGGTGGACCGCGTGCGGTCGCGCAGGGCCTGCTGCGCGCGGCGGTCGCGGGCGCGCTTCTTGTCGAGGGGCCTGCTGGGAGGCTTGTCAGGGGTCTTGTCGAGAGACCTGTCAGGAGACTCTTCTTCGCGCGGTCGCCGCTCTGTCTTTGCCCGCGGAGGTGCGAGCGGAGGCGAGGCGGCCGAGATGGACGAGGCCGTCTGGGAGGTCGGCGACCTAGCCGGTCGTGCCCCGGCCTCCGCCTGCTGTGTCATGAACATGGCCGTGCCTGGTGGAGTCGACAGCAAAGGTCGCTACGAGTACGATGCACTCACCAGAGGTCTCTACAGAGCAGCAGTTTACAGGTTCCCATGTGCATTATCTCGTTCCCAAGTTGGTGCATGGCGCCGTGTGGGGCAAGTTACCAACCCTTTTCCGCGGCCCCCCGGATTATGATTGCCGAGCAGTGGCCAGCGCCGTGAGAGGCGACATCTTTCACAGCAGCGGGACAACGGTTTTCAGTGTCATGATTTGGACTCGCAAGATGCGTGGTTGGATGTTCTCGTATGTGTGCTGCAAACAATGACGGCTGATCAAAGTGTATCCGCAGCCAGTGCAGTTGTGCGAAAGTGCATGTAGGCTACTACGAGTACTACTTGGCAAAAGGCACTCCACAGAATTGCAATGTGTTGCAAGTATTCATATTGACCTGCAGTGTGGTTGGCCTGACTTTGCCGGAGAGCGAGGTCTGTTGTGTTCTACGACGCCGTGGTCGCAAGATAAGAAAGCGCAAATATGAGACAACAACCACCTTTAAGCCTTTGCTAGCCTTCAATACCCTTGCCTCGATGATAGAAACCTGGAATAGATTAAAGATACGAAGATAGGTATCGATAGAGAGACAATATCGGAGCAGACCCCTGCCAATCCGCACCGGACGACGATCGGCGGGTACGGTGAAATAGGCTGTGCGCCCTTGTGAAATGAGACGTCCGATATCGAGAGATGCCGAGGCAGTGGCAGTTGAGTCACGACATGGAGATGAGGGCGGTTGTGAAACAGCTGAAAAGAAGACCAGAGAGATGGTGAGAGTGAGAGAGAGAGAGAGAGAATAGAGTCCCGACATCGGCATCGCGCTGGGCGAAGAGAGGCCCACAGGGCTGGTGCTCATGGCGAACACGCAGGAATGGGAGAGCGACAAATGTACGGGGCAATACATCGAGGTCCAGAATGCCCTTGTCCCGAGATCTTCATTGCTTTTGCGCCATCTTGTCTCGCTGCTGGCGATTGTCACCATTGCCCCCGTCGTGGGCCCGTACGTTCGGTGCGTTATCAATCGCAGCCCGATATCGCTCTGGGATAAGACGGCTAAGAAAAGAAAAAGAGAGGCAGCAAGAAAACCACGCCGTACGGCTTAAATGAAGAAGTGGACCCTGATAACTCGCTGTGTGAATCACACTTCGCTCAGCCTTATCGCTGAAGACTCGATATGAAAAAAAAAGTGAGAGGGCGGGAAAACTCGGGAAAGGGTCGCAGTGACTGGGCGCTGGCACTCGTAGGGAGAAAGAAGTCGCTGCGAGCATGCTAACCGAAACGCGCAATTACTCACAAACAGGGACAGGACACGAAAGCTTGCGTGCCTCTGGCAAAAGTTGAGTAATGAAAACGACTGTCTGCCGGGATATGAGCGCCGTCTCAAGCCACCTGTCGGCCCACAGAGACGTTGAGCCGCTGCACGTTGTCGAACGTGGTGTCGATTTTGGAGTGCCGTCGTCGACGCGGCTCCGCATCTTTCCCTTGTCGATCGGCATCAAGGGAGAGAGCAAGTATTATCTTACGTCTTGAGATACGAGCAAGCGGGCAGGAGAAAACCGGGTGAGAGAGAGCTGCTGTCGACGCCGTTGCCGTGCTTTGGCTTTGGCCCTGGCCGGCCCTCGTCGTCGCCCAATCGCTCGCTGAGCCCTCCGGCACATGTGATATGCGATACGTGCACCGCACGCACTGCCTCAAACTGCTAAGCATTCAGCTCGTCGTTTGCCATTCTCTACGCCGTCAGCGCAGAGAGAAGCCCGGTATGGTACAGCGCAAGGCATCAAGGCCAGATTTGCCAGCTACCATTGGGCCATGGCTGGAACGAGCTGAACACACGGCGCGCGGCGACCAGGACTTCCTCTTTCCGTAAAGTGCGTGCATGGCCTCTGGTCTATGTGGCGCCCCGGCCTGTTCCTTCGGGTGCTACCCTAGAAGTGATAGTATCAAATATAAGGGAGAAGGGGGAATAAGCGTACTCCGTAAGGGGGTGGTGCTGTCCAAGAATGGGAAAAGCAGCATGCGAAAAGGGAGGTTCTGCTCGTAAACTGCATGATAATGAGCTTTCGTCTTTCTCGGCCATGTGGCTGCAACCACCAGCATTCCACGCCTCTCGATAGCGAGGGAAGCTAAACTGGGCATGTTTTGCATGGAGCAGGCGTGCTACAAGCGTGTCATTTGCGCCAGCACTACTCGTATGGATTGTGTATCTCTCACACCTCTCTCTCTCACCCGTAATACCTCGCACTCGTAGCGTGTCAGTTTGGCGTTCTGCACAGTTGGCGTGTCTTTGTTGACCAAAACAACAGATAAACAAACAACCACGCGGGTCGCAGAAGCAGAAGAAGAAACACTGCAGAGGACATCTCTGAAAACGCAGCGTCGTCTGTCACCCGTTGATCGTCATCTGAGACTCTTCGCACACCCGGCCTTTGGCATGAGAAGCAACGCCCCTGCGTGGTTGGCGTACCTGCAGGAGATGGAGACAGAAGAGAAGGTTTCGGTATAGCGTGAGCCGGGTAGGCTTATACCGTACAGAGTCATGAGATAAACAGCCCATGGCGTCCATTCGCCGTCACAGACACGGCACGAATGCATTGCATGACGGCACGCCGATAGAGAACCGGGCAGCGGAAAGGTTAAAACACGACGACGACGCAAGAACCCGGGTGGCTTTGAGCTCGGCGTGGGGGGAGAGGAGTGAGAGAGCAAGACATGCCCATACAATGCGGTGTCTCGGTAGCTGTATCCCACGCTCTCGTTTGTTATTCTGCGCGATAGGAAAATGAAATGGCATATCAGACTACGAGTATGTCTTACTTTGCTCGCCATCGCGGGGCCGTGAGGGTACGAAGTATGTCGTTATCTACGACATGCAGTACCGTACCGCGATGACACGGGCTGAAAGAATGCATGCCACGCGCGGGTTGAAAGGAGATTGGGCCAGAATACGGGAACACAGCACAGCAAGGACGAGCAGCAGGTTGAAGAGAGAGGGGCCGAAAAACAAGGGCTGACGTCTCCGGATGCTCGCAGGAGCGGATCCAACGTGTCTCACGGGGACATTCCCTTTGGAGCAGGCCGTACAAGTACTCCGTAGCGAGGTGGGAGTATTAATAGCACCTTAAAACAAGAGAAGTATACAAAGAAGCCCATGGTTGTACTCGTAGACATGAGGTTCCGAAGCGCAATAGGAATGTGTGATGGATCCTCGGGATGGGGTCATGTCTGCCGTCTGTGAACTTGTTCGAGGGAGAACCCCAAATAGGAAAGCCGAACGAACGACGTTCGTCCTCAAACACAGCGCGAAAACACCACGGAGATCTGCTGCTGAAATAAACGATGGGCCAATGAAACAGGAAAATCAGGCAATGGGCAGCAGGGCCGAGAGGCAAGCCGCAGCGCAGTGACGGCGAGAAAGACGGCACCAAAGATCCAAATGACGAGAGACGCATCTAGAAATAAGAGATCAGCATGGCGATCAAGCAGAAGAGCAGCAGAGCAGCAGAGCAGCAGAGCAGCAGAGCAGCAGAGCAGCAGAACCGCAGAATGGCAGAATGGCAGAACAGCAAAACGACAGCGCGGCAGAATTATGGAATGCAAGACGCCAATCTTGGGGGCCATTGATTGCAGCCGAGGTCTGAACAGGCAGGTCCACGTATGTTCGGCAGACGCACGTTTGAGCCATATCAACAATATCTGTTGCGTCCACGCAGACGTTGCATCAATGTGCCTGCTACCCCCGCAGGACCTCTGGTTCGTGGATTGACAACGCTCGTCTGCTGTCGACAGACAGCAAGCAGCTCTGCTATTTTCATGCACGAGCGAGCTAGTGTGAGGGGGTACAGGGCCTCGTATACAGGCCTGCATCCTGATGCTCCGTGGAGCGCCCGCCATGCCCCCACTGCGCACGGATTGATGACGGGCATTTTCGTCGTTCTGGTCTCCCTGCCTTTTACCCAACCTCTAGCGCCGCAACACGGCTTGCGCGGAGGTGGGCAGAGGCGGCACGGGAAGCACGGAAGAGACAGGGCGGTGCTCTGGCTTAGGCATCAAGATATCCGGACAGACGTCGATGTCCTGTCCCAACATCTTCCCAGGCCCCAGGGTTGTCTGGCCCCCCACGCAATTCCGTGCCGCGTCCGAGGGAAACGAAACAAGGGAAGCGGAGAACAGGAAACGACCAGAAGGAACAGACGCCAGGCTCGTCACCAATACGACGCAACACGCACGCCCGCCCGCCCGTCCGTGTGGCCCTGCAGCCATTCACATCCGGCATGGCCGTCACGGCTGGACTGTGTTTGGCCAGTCTTTTGCATGCTTTTATTTTATTGTATTTTTGTTTTCACGGCCAAGTTTCACTATTGTGCGTTTTTCTTGTCTTCTTCGACTTGTCGACAAGTCGGCGAGTCGATTTGTCGATGGGTCATCTAAAAAACTCCGCTGCCATCTGAGGATTTTTACCATTGGCGCCCACGCGCATGAACAGCTGTCTTGGATTGGTAGCTAGCTGGATGATCGGAGCAACAAATCGACGATGGACACTGCAAGGGATCATTGACTTTGATGATGGAAAAAATTTCCCTTCCGGTTTGTGGAGAACAGGGAAGCTCGCAGCCACGGCAGTGCGGCGTGTTGCTCGCAATACGGTGAGAAGGGGCGCCAGCGCCGGCGCCAGGATCAGAGTCAAACATAGCTAGCCGCTGCTGGGCTGGACCCACGAGACAAGAGCGGAGGTAATATGCACGATCAAAGCCAAGGAAATGGGAGGGCGTGTTTGTAGGAATGGCTGGGCAGCCACGGGCAGAAGCGAACTGCGAAAAGACAAACAGGAAAGAGGAGAGAGGAGAGGAAAGAGGAGAGGAGGGAGGAGGGAGAGGAAACGGCGAAAAAGGCTGCATCATTAAACAGCAAAGTGCTTGTTGGTGAGGGGTCCTTCGTTGGAATGAAGGGTCTCAAGAGAACAGACAAGTCGAGACTGCTGCATGCTCTCTACAACGTAATACGCGCCCCCTCTCGACTCGTAACCGCCTCCTGACTAAGAATTGTGCTGTCGCAATGGGTGGCCCGAATGGGACAAGGGCGTGGCGCCTTCCCCCAATGAGGTTCGCGTCAGCGAGCGCAGGGCTGTGTTTTCCATGTGCAGTGGATTTGTAGTTTTTTTTTTTTTTTTTTTTTTTTGTTTGGCTGCTCGTGGCTGCTCGTCTCGCTTACCTCAGGCCCCGCTTTCCTCATTTGGCGGTATTTTGCACGATTGTGGCATCTGTGCTTTGGGGCCTTTCCCCGCTGAATGGACACTGTGGACGGTCAGCCATTGCGCAATCCTCCAAGCTTTTTAGCGTCTTCGAATCGGCGTGCTGCAGAGGCCAAACGTCGATTCCAGCACATCTTACGTGTGATCATACGCCAAGGGGGCGTTTCTCACAGTGCCTGTCCATCTCTCTCGTCAAAGCGGTGGCTGTCCTTTCCCTTGGGCCTGGCCAGGTCAGCCTGTTCAGGTCAACTTGTTCTCATGGCTCCTTCTCTTTGAGAGCGGCTTCTTCGGCTCCCAACAGATTTGCGCGTACGGCGAACGCGTCAACGACGACTTCCGTGCCTTCCTGTACTCGTAGGCAGTCGTAGTCTTGCCGCCGTGTTTTGTCCTCGTACGAGTAAATTACTCGTACTCGTAGTTTCCTCATATTCTGACTAACACTGTCGCCCACAGCTTGCCCACGGCTGTCCATACGGGTGCTGTTACGCGCTGCCATTGGCCCCAGCGACACGCCCTTCAACGCTCTTTCCCTGACGACGCTGTCGGTCTATCTCCGCTTTCGGATCGGCGTGGCACTTTGGGTCACACATCCCTTCCCCCTCATGGGCACAGGGTGCAGTTTGTCCAGTCGCAACGCTGGCCCTGGCCACTCACAACCGCACACCACCCTCCAAGCCAGACAGGTACCAAGAGTACCTACATGCTGCACCGCCGCTACTTCTGCGGCCCAGGGAGCAGTCCCAGCTATTTGTTGTCTCGGAATGTTTTATTTTTATTTTATTGTGTTTTATTTTTCGTTTCTTTTGCGTCGTCTAAGTGTTTTACGTCTTATTTTGCTCGGCGCGATCACGCAAGAAGGAGTCATCCAGGCGTCGGCCTCGCCTCCAAGCTCGCCTTTTCGACCGCCTCTTGTGCTCTAGCTTCGTATATCACTTCTCACGTCCCCGTTCTTGTCGTTCTGCCTTCGTTCGTTTTCTCTTCTGCAATTCCATCGTCCATCTTCAATTCTTCGCGGAATTTCTCACGGCCGTCCACTCTGCTCCTTCGTTCCCTCCCTGCTCCACTCTAGTCTCGATCCCGCTCTTTCCCTCCTCACCTCCCCTCGCAACGGCCTCTCTCCCACGGCAAGAACCTACGTCATATCACACGGCTTCTCGCCCTGCCCCTGCCTGCTGTTTGGGCCGGACACTGGGAAATAAAAACAACGACGACCCAAGCTTTGGCTTCGGTTTTCTCGACTTCATCCTCTCAGCATTCCCACCACGCCGACGACCTCGTCTCTGGTTCCTTGCGCAGCGCCACGCACCGCTCGCTCTCCCCCCTCTTTCTCTTATCCGCCGTTCTGTCTCACGGCCCCCTTCACCCCTCAATCCAGGCACAGGGCAGGCCACCACCCGCTACTAGCAGCCTCCTCCTCGTTGTCGCTCGACTCGGCTTCTTGCATCCTCAAAATTGATCAGCCACGCATTCGGATTCCTCGCGCATCAACCCCCTCGCGTCCCCTCATTTTGACCTTCTTTGTCCTCCCACCTCTGGTCCGCGCCCCCTGATCACTCTATCGGGACCCTTCCCCTCCTTTCTCCTCCTCTTCACACTCACGTTGTCTCCTCCTTCTCCACCCCCAATTCTCGACAGTTGCTCCGGACGCCAGCTCGTGTCACCACCTGACCCCCCGTCATCCGTTATCCGCTAGATTACCCACCACTATCTCACCACCACCCCGCGACCGGGCCCTCCTTCGAACCTTGCTCCGTCCACCGCCCGCTATCTCTGACTCCATGCGCAGATCAGTCTAACAGCCGAGATAGCCCCCAAGAATTCCAGCGCAGACGCAGAAACGGCCGCCTGATATATTCAGAAAGCAAGTGAGGACCGAACAAAAGCCCGGCGCACTATTCATCTGCGCGACGCCAAGGGATTCCCCACGATTTATCTCGACAGGCCTCATTTCATCCACGGCGCTAAGAGACGCTCTTTATCTGTGGCTTTTTTCCCACGTCCTATTTTCGCTCCTCTTCCCCTCGCCCTCCCACGCGGTCTGGGCTATTTGATCCTCTCGTTTCTCACTTCCTTCCTGTCCCTCAGCCAGGTCATCCTTTCGGACCGCTCTGATTGGAAAGCAACAGAATTGACGGAGGACGCAGCGCAGCCAGAACCAGAATCCCACCCTCGGTCACCCCCAGGTCACCCCCATCGTACACCCCATTCGCATCCAGAAGAGGCAAGCGATAATAGAGAAAATTTTCTTCAGCCAGCCTGCCATTCGCCACCAGCGATAACAACGAATTCACCCACGCTTTCTCATCTCTCCTTGTTTTTGTTCTCGTCCCTTTACGCTCTATAATTACTCACCCGTACCCACCCCAATTCCTCTCTGGGCTTCTTGTTTTCCTTTGAAAACCCTTCACTGCAATCCGGTTTCTTTCCCTCCCACCTCCCCAGTATAAGACGACCGTCACCACCAACACATTTCGCCGGCTCGCTTCTCCAACTGTGTCGACTGCTCACAACCCACCAATTTAATTTACGACAGAGCACCACTTGACACTCAAGCGTGCTACAAGGCCGTCTGCCACACGCTCTCGGCCTCGATTCTCATCAAGTACGGCCAATCACAGCAGCAAGCCGTGACGCTGTGACAACCAACCACAAACAGACATTGCAGCAATCTGCGCCTCCAACACATCCAGCCGCACAAAATGCACCACTCGCGGAGGAAATCTGGCCACGGCCTACCAAACACGTCCATGACCGACGTCCGGAAAGCGGCCAAATCTTCGACCAAGCAGAGCAGCAGCAGCAGCAGCAGCAGCCGCCGGGCAGCCGGCTCTCAACCCAGCTCCAAATCTAGCAAGCTCGGATCGTCAAGTCGAGACGCCGAAAAGGCTCGTGACGACGAGTATTGGTACGATGATGAGAGGGAAAGCTTTCCCCAATTTTGGTAGGTTACACCCTGATCTTCTCTTTTCTCAGAAAAGGGTAACCCCTTCTCTCCTTCTCCCCCCCAGCACCCTTATCCCGTTGCCCTTTTCGCCCTGTTGGTCTTTGCTGCGGCATTCCCATTTTGTCGACGTGCATCGTCGCCTGGCATGCAAATTGATAACGGCCATTATTGCTTGGACAATCTTGTGAGAGCGAGTGTCTCTTTGGGACTGGCCCGGGATGGTCTGGCCTTCCAGCCACTCAGCAGCTGCCCGCATCTTCAGCCTGCAACGGTCCCCGCATCTGCACTTTGTTTCTGTTTCGCTTAGAAGAACAGCCCGCTAACGGTGCCGTTGTATAGCATGACTTGTGAAAAGCAATTTGTTGCCAAGGACGACCGGTTTTTGTATTGCTCAGAAACGTAAGTTGACCCCGGTGTTCCATTTTTCACTTACTGCTCTAGGAGAGACTGACAAACTATGCCAGATGCCGGGACTACGACCAAGAACACGGAGCCAGCATCAGCACGCAGCACTTTAAGAATTCCTACACTAGCAGTGGGATCTACCATACAGATGCCCCCGAGCCTCGAGACATCATTCCTCGCGCTTCGCCTTCTCGGCCCAGCTCGACATACTTCTCTCTCCCACCTGCTCCGGCCAACACTTCATCAACACTGCCGACCTCGGCATCAACGTCGTCTGCCATTGCCGCTCTACGGTCACTGTCCCTCCGTGATGCAAGCCCGCCTTCCCCGACACTAGCACCTTCAGCTTCCAGCATTTGGCCTTTCTCGGCCCGCAGCACCGCCGCTAGCCCTAGCACGTCTTATACTCAGCCCTCAGCTGTCTATGCGTCTACCTACGACCACGGCTACTATCGCACGGGGGCTCCCAACTACTACTCCTACGGGGCCGGTGCATCCGGCGCGTCCGCCTACCTCGGAGCTGAGCGGCCGCTCCCCCCACGGCGTCCTGGCAGCTACTCCCGCCCCAAGAGCATTGAACTCGTGACCCCCCTACTTGGGCAGTGAAATTCTCCTTCAGTGGCACATGCTGGTCACAGAATTTGTGGGGGCCGTGTGACGCCAGCTGGTTCAGGCCCCGCGCAGTGCAACCTCCCAAGCCGCCGCTGACCACCACACGGCGGAGGCATTGGGGCTGGGGCGCGGAATAAGACCTACCATGTCATTTCCTATCTGGCTCTTTTTAACAATCTGGCCTTCGGCGTTGGGCACTTCTCTTTTTGGACGAATGTGTACAGATTCCGCGCTCTTATTAGTTGTGCCCTACCTCAACCAAAAAGAAGAAGAAAATCACAAAGCCACAACCATAGGCACCCAGATAAAAGTGTCACTTGGCGAGGTGGTGCAACAGCAAAAAAAGGAAGTGCGAGGGGCGTGTATTCAGGGATATTTTCTTTTTTTCTCAGGCGGTTTTTTTTATTAAGCCAAGACATTTGCAGGACATGTCTTGACGTGGTTTGGCTATAATTCATCTCAACATTTTTGTTTTATTTCGAGCGAAGGCAGCATATCACAGCATGTTTCAGGTACGGAGAGCAGGAAGCAAATCATAATCATCATTGCGGGAGTATTTGGGAAAGGGATTGGGTTTTTATTTTATCTTTCATTATTGTGGGATTTCCGCTGGCAAGCGAAACTCCCTTTTTGTTTGGTGTCATTTTGGGGCACAAGGACCTCCTCACCACACTTCATATACAAGCATATACCAACAAGCAAAACGACTCTTTTTTTAGGCATTAGGGCGCAGCAATATAAACCAACCCTAAACCACGTAAAGTGTTCCATTGATTAACTGCAATGTGACCCGGGAGGAAAGTGAGAAATGGAGGTACACCGCATCTGGTTGGTCGGCCAAAGTGCAGGGGGATCGGAGAGGAGTGAAGGAGGAGGAGCGAGGCTCAGGATCAAACCTGGTAGGCCGGGGTGAGGGGTGGCACGAGTGCTTAGGAAGCGCATGCTGAGCACGCAATGCAACAAACAGGAGGAAAATAACAGAAAATGGGGGTGGCAGCTTGAAGTGAGCATGTCCACCGCTGCAGAATAGTGATAGAAAGACACAAACGAAAAAAGGAGGGAGGGGTGGCTTAAGGGGTGTAAAATAACACGAGTAGTTAAAGAGTGTCGGAACGCAGTCCAAAGGAATAGGAAGACCGTCATGGCAAAAGAAAGTTCAGGCTTTGTTGACTACCTTTTCGTATATCTAGAGCATGCACAAAGGCAAGAGGAGTGGAATTCAAGAGATGAAATCTGAATACGGAAGAAAGCAAACCCAATAAAAAAAAATGAGCATGATTTCGTACCTGTTCCGGGGCTGAAATGGAATATTTTATCCATCTTATTTACTCGGATTTCATTCTACTGTACGGAGTACACAGGATGTGACATGTTTGGATATCTACACTGCAAGTTTTGTCTGGTGCGACTGAAGATTGCTTCGTTGTCCTCTTCTGTCCTCTTCCTCCTCGCCGTGAGAACACGACGGAGACCTGACGGCCGGGTTTGCAAAGTACGTGCTTTGTTTTGTGCTGCTCTTGTTTGTTTATTTATTGTTTAGAATAGAAACGAAAGGATGCCCCATTGTAATATTGCTCTCATGTCTCACGCTCAAAATCAATTTTTGGGTGGGGAGGAAGAAAGAACCAGGCATGAAACAGAATCATTGTCAAACTAACACCGGAAAATAGGCTCGTATGAGATGTCTTAATTTGAACTGAAAAGATGCCATTAGTTGACTCCCATATGATCGTAAGCAGAAGAGAGGATGTTCGTCGTGACGTAAGAAACGTGAAATAAAATGTACGAATCAAGCGCTGAAAAGTGAAGAGAGACATCAAAATCGACACTGGAGCCAGAAACCAATGTGGAAGTGTAAAATAGAAGAAAATGGAAAGAAATAGACAAGAAAAAGAATAAAACAAAAGAAAAAGTAGTAAAATTAATAGTGCCGGGCTCTTTGTCTATGACATAAAAAAAAAAGGCTTTTCCGATTTTGTTCTGTAAGCTGTATCTTGTTGTCTTTCTTCGTTTCGTGCGCTAAAGTAACAAGAGAGAGCGAAGAAAAAAAGAAAGCAAAATAAAAAAGAATTAAAATGAGTTATGTACTGGGTTCATCCCATGCCCCTACCCCTCGCATCCCAACTATATGTACGAATTACCCCCTCCTTGTCAAACACCTCCCGTGTACCCTCACTGGCTTAGACGTGGCACAGCTGGCCATTCTGGGTCGGTATTCCGGTGACCTGGCCGGTAATGTACCAGTTCTCGCTGCCGACGCCCGTCGGGGCGTAGAACAGACCCCACGGGTCGATCTGCTGCTTGTAGGCGTACAGGCGGGCGTAGTTGGCCGAGCCGTAAAATGCCTGCTGGAAGTTGGGCTCGAGGATATCGGCCTCGCTCATGTAGGCGCCGGCGTCTGGGCAGGTGGCGCGCCATGCCGCCATCCAGTCGTCGGTCAGCTTGAGGCACGCGGCGGCGACGGTGGCGGTGTCGGCATCGGCGTCCCAGCTGATGGCCTGGATGGCGTGCAGCACGGTCTTGCGCCAGGCCGGGTTGACGGCGCTGTCCGGGTACCCCTGCTTGGGGTTGGCGGCGATGTTGAAGGCCAGGACGGTGGCGCCCTGCTCGACGGTGTAGCGGATGGCGGCGACGGTCTCGTTGAAGAGAGTGGCGTTGCCGGTCTTGGGCTCAAAGTTCTCGCGCGGGAACAGGCGGCTGGCGGTCTTGAGGTCGGCGACGCCGACGGACTCGAGCGGGAAGTGCAGGTCCCAGGCGTCGTAGAAGTTGTCGTAGGAGTAGTAGGTCAGGGCGTTGACGGGGATGCCGAGCGCGGCCAGGTCGGCGAACAGCGGCGCGAGCAGGGCCTCGAGCTGGGTCTGGGACAGCGTCGGCGCAAAGAAGGGCGCCATGGCGAAGTAGTAGACGCCCGTGGCGACCTGGATAATGTCAAAGTACGAGTAGGTGCCGGCATCGGTGAAGTACGGCAGGTACGAGAAGTAGGCGGTCATGCCCTGCCAGAACAGGTCCTCAGTGATGTTGCCGCCGCTGATGAAGTTGAAGCTGGCCACGGAGACCGCGATCTTGGGGTAGGTCTTGACCGTAACGGATGTGACGACGCCGAAGGTGCTGCCACCGCCGCCGCGCAGGGCCCAGAACAGGTCCGGGTTGGAGCTGTTGCTGGCGGTGACAAACTGGCCGTTGGGCAGGACGACCTCCATGGCGAGGACCTGATCGGCGGCCATGCCGTGGAGGCTGGACAGGGGCGAGTGGCCGCCGCCCAGGATGTAGCCGCCCATGACGCCGACGGTCTTGCCCTCGCCGCCGACGACGGTGACGCCGTACTGGTTGGCGGCCTCGTACAGCTCAAAGGCCTGGACGCCCGTGCCGAGCTTGAAGGCCGGGCCGGTGTACTTGTCCTGGGTCAGCGTGGGGAAGAACTGGATCTGCTTGAGGTTGTGGGTCCAGATGGACAGGGCGCCGGCGCCGGCCGACTTGCCGTTGAAGTCGTGGCCGGTGTTCTTGACGACGAGGCGAAGGTTGGCATTGCGGGCAAAGTTGACGGCGAGCTGGATCTGAGCCACGTTGGACACGGACACGGCGTACGATGGGTAGCCGCCCAGCGTGCAGCTGTCGTTGGGGTCGTCCGTGGGCATGCAGGTCAAGCCCTGGTACAGGGGCCACATGATGGAGGTAGGGTCATCGGCGCTAGGGGGAGAAAATTAGTCCCTGTTTTTTGGAATTTTTTTTATGATGCATATCTTTATCCCTAGATTTATCACACGGCAACTTACTGGATGTAGGAGTCGTTGGACCAGTTGTTGGTGATAAAGTCGCAATAGGCGGTGTTCTCGACGCCCCAGCTCTTGTAGCAGGGGGCGGCCAGAGGCACGGTCTTGATCAATGCGCCTTTGCCGAGCAGCAGGCCAAAGATTTCCCAGACGAGCGTGATCGGGTAGAGCAAGTCGCCCGGGATGACCTTGCAGTTGGTGCTGCGCTTGCAGATGGTGCTGCGCTTGGAGACGGCGTCAGTGGAATCCGAGCTGTCACCGAAGGTGAACATGTCGATGCTGGTCAGGTTCAGGGCAGTCAGGTTGGCCAGGACCGTATCCGTCAGCTGGACCGTCTCCGAGGAGAAGAGATCGGCCGCCGCATCGGTGCTGGCGGCGCTGACGTTGACGGCCGCGGGCGCGACCGTGTCCGTGTTGGCGGCTGCACGCGCAGGGAGGCATGTTGTCAGCTTGTGTCGTACAAAGTACACAGAGGATCTAGAGAGGAGGACGACGATCTCGGCTTGGCAGGCCAGGGGGGAAAGGATTGCGTAAGGAGATGCGCGAGGTGGCCCAGCTGCGTCTGCACGTACGGAGTAGGGTTGTATGGCATTTTGTAGCGTGGGTGGGTAGGCAGAAGATGGAGAAGGAGAGCAATGGCAACAAGGCAATGGAGAACAAGGACGAATAAAACAAAGCTACTACTTACCGACGGTGGTGTTGTCGACAGTCAGCGACTGTGCGTGCGCAAACGGCGCGAGGACGGCCGCAGCCGCAATGGCAGCAATACGAAGACTGGGAGCCATCTTGGGTCTGTCTGGCGTGGAGGGGAGGGAAGAATAAGGGAGAGAAGGAGGGAAAAGGGGGAGGAGGCAACGGAAAATAAAACCAAGACCGCTGACAGAAAAAGAGGGACGAGGAAAGGACTGGCGAGAAAGAGAGTGTGGCCGACGAAGATCCTTTCTTCAAAAAGATGGCCCAGAGCTCTGGGATAGCTTCACATTATATGTCAAATCCACGTGGCTTTGGGGTGGGCAATAGATTGCGAGTGGACGCCGGATACAAAGGAAATCAGAAGAGAGAGCATCATGTCATTCAATGCTCGCCGTCCTCCATATCCGATACGACGTCCTGCGTACAATATGGAACGACCCAATATTGCGATGGAGCCGCCTGCCTGCGTTGCATGCATAAAGCAGAAAGGGCATCCACAGCAGCGGGAATGAGACTGATTGCGACGGCAAGCGAGAGGGAAAGGGAACCAGAAAGGAGGATGGCCGAGGGGAGGCAAGGGGAGGCGAGGAGAAGGAGGAAGGGGACGAGACAAAGGAAGAGGAAAAAGTGAGCGGGGCACTAACACACGCTGGCCTGGAGATTAAACTGGTCCATCGAGAACATAGCCTCGAAAGAAACCAGGGGCGGTGATCATTTAGTGCGAAGGGGAGGGGAAAGGCAGGGAAGGGGAGGAACAGAAAGGGGAGAGCCAGGCAAAAAGGGACGGGGGTAAAAGGGCGACGGGCTGAGTGAATGCTGACGGCAGAGGGTAAAGAGAGGCAAGGTGGGAACGAGTGGGAGAGCAAGAGATACGGACGAGGCCGAAAAGTAAACAATGACTCCATGTCAGCCTCTGCTCATCTTGGCCACGACATGAGCAGGACTCCGGGCAATGCGGTCTCCACAGGAATGCAACGTCTGCACGAGGCATGGGTGGAGAGAGGAAGACGGAAGACGGCAGACGGCAGATGGCAGATGGCCACGAGGCACAGCAACGTGCTGGAAGAGGAGTCGATACGAGCGCGGGGATGCATCCCGTATGCATCCATAAGCACCTACGGAGCAATAATTACAAGCATGGAATGGGGAACGAGGAATGGCAACGACAGAAAACCCCCGAGCTGCGGAGTACGGCAGGACGATTGCGAGCTGCCTTTGTTGTTTGCCCGTCGGCAATGGGCTGGCACACGCAAGACGGATACACGGGTGCGAGTGGGGAAGGCCTAAACGAGGAGGGCAGACGAGGGAAAAAGAAAGCAGAAAACGAAAGCAGAAAAAGACGGAAAAGAAAAAGAAAATAAGAAAAGATGGTGGGTAGCGGGTGGGAGGACGGGGCCGTGGAAAGGGGCCGAGAAGACCACAACCAGAAAACCAGAACCAGAAAAAAGGGCGAACCAGAAAACCAGAAAACCAAAACGGGATCTTATATTAGATTATTAACGCCTGTATGACCCCCCTGGACAGGAAGAGGGAATAACCTTCCGCGCCAGCCACTGCGCGTGCATAAAGGGCAGTGTACGGAGTATATGTATATGTATATTTATGCTCGTACTCGGATTGCTTCTTACTTCTGCATACTCGCACATAGGGTCGGGAGCATGCAGGCTGGTCTGCATCTCTGCATCACCGAGACAGCATGTCCAGCCAGGTCTTCCGAGTGCTCGGACACGGAGGATTGACGCCCATCTGCAATGTGACAACGGGAGGGGAAAGAGGGGAATGGAGAAGAACAGACAAAGGAGAGAAGAATACGGAGTAGAAAAAGGAAGCCGAAGAACAATGTGGAACAAGGCTAGGAAGACGGACAGCTGAAAAGTGAACGGTGGAAAGAAAGAAAGAAGAAAAAGGAAGATAAGAAAGAACGAGAGAGAAGAAGTCGTCGTTGGACATGCGGATGTCTCCGTACAACACGTCGTATGCAATTCGCACAAATGCAGCCTAGCTTCGACACAAGACGAAAAACCCTCTCACTTACACTGTTCCGTACCTGTACTCCGTACAGCTTCTCCGGTCAACAGCCGCTACGGGGGAATTGCCAAGGCCGTCCGCCCATCCCCCCCCTTTTGCAGTAGCGCGGGCCGCCTTTCCTATTTCTCGTTAGGTATTTTGTCGTGGGACCCCGGCAGTCCTCCTTGCGAGTGCCAGCTGCGTCCTACTCGTACTTGTACGGATAGTCCAGGCGGACGCAGGACCGGCAGAACCTTGTTTTCTTGTCCTCTCTCTTCTCCCCCCCGTTTTCTACTCCATACGCTGACCGCACAAGAGAAAGCCCACTCACCAAACAGCTAGAAAAGAAGAGGGTGTAGCGAGAACTTCCGAAACGACAAAAATAGAAAAGAAAAGAAAGAAACAAAAGAAAATTGAGGGGGAGGCTGCTCGGCACAGGTCCTGAAATCGGAAACGATATGGAAGGGTCCCCCCCCAATGCCACTGCAACCCCCCCAGGTTCTGTCTTTCTCCTGACCTGGCTCGGG
Organism: Sporothrix brunneoviolacea; assembly: GCA_021396205.1. Lineage (NCBI taxonomy): Eukaryota > Fungi > Ascomycota > Sordariomycetes > Ophiostomatales > Ophiostomataceae > Sporothrix > Sporothrix brunneoviolacea. The sequence continues at coordinate 75,156 of WNYD01000087.1, forward strand.
TTTTCTTACTTGTACGCAACAAACTGCACACCCTCTCCCCTCCTCACTTGCGTGTGCACAACCACTCGTATTAGCATTACAACTACTCCCGTACCCCTGGCGGGTCGTGTCCTGGCATCATCCTGGCCCGGCCCCTGGCGGATTCCAGGCCGCCCGCCATCTGCCCTACTCCGTACAAAGCATCCAACCGAGCCCACTCGTACAAGTACGAGTCCTCTTCCAAATTATGATCTGTCGGAAAAGAGGCGGCCGCGGCCCATTTTTTAAATTGCGTATGGGCGCCGACTCGCAGCACTGGCCGCTGGGCAGCTGGGTCGCTGGGGGCTACGCGCAAAACAGAAAAGTCTAGAAGATAACCTAAACGGGGTCCATTGCCAGCTCATTTCATGCTATTTTCGAGCTACCCTTCATTAAGCTTGCCGCCCAAGAGGCAACGATCGCCGTGATCAACACAGGCAGCGGCCAGCCGGTGCGTGCGCCGCGCAGTGGCCTAGCCGTCTCTGGACAACTGGCCCGGGGAGATACCCGCTGGACAGTGCACAAAAGCCAGCGCTCCTCGGGCTTCGATGCCCGAGGAGGCAGGAAGCAGGACGAGCATGGAAGAAGTCGAGAGATACGGAGTATTGTGGCTGATCTTGGGAGAGAAAATGGAGATTGCCGCGTTGGAAGAAGAAAAAGAAACGAAAAGTCGCCACGCTGGGAAATGCAAACCCACTCGTTTCTTGCGTGCTGCGCGGGTCTCCCATTTTCTCTCCTCGCCATCTTCTCCCTCTTCGTACATCGGATTACTTGCGCTGTCTTCTGCTCCTTTTCTAAGACGCGGTGCATTGCAACCTTGGCTGCAGGTGCGCCGTGCCTGCGTCTCTGGAGCGTCTCCGGTGCGTCTCTGCCCCCTTTTCCTGAACCCAGTTTCTCCATTTTTCATTCTTTTTTTCTGCAGGTCCGGCCCCATTGATTCCATATTGCTTATGTACTCGTATGTCCTCTGTTAATCTGTTCGGCTGCTCGTCATCCTTTGTTCGTTTCTTTTCTTTTTCCTGTCTTTGTTACTTCGCGACTCTTTATACGCCATAATCCTGGGCTGGGCCCCGGCACGAGCTGGTCGATTCCCCAAGCCACCCCCGATAGACTTGCTTTCTCTCATCCTGTCCTTTGTCTAAGACGTAGCTACCCTTCCGTATCGTCTTTTGTCAGAGCTGTGCACTATGCTTCAGAGGATTCCCGCGCGCCCGCTCAAAAGCTTATGCATGCATTATACGGGGCACCTATCTAGCTGCACAATATTCCGCCGAAAGCAACGGCCTTTCTCTGTGTTCTCCTTGTTCTCCGTATCGTCCATGGCGCTCCCCAATGAACGGCGCTGGCGTTGTCTCCTAGCACTCCTCTCCTAGCTCCCACCGTGGAGAAAAGATTTTCTGGCCTAATACTCGTAGTTTTCGCCGCTAGCCTTCGGACCACATTAGTACGAGCAAGATCAAAAGTGGACAAACGCAGGGAGGCAAAAGGAACGAGCATTCGTACTCCGTATACTCGTACCTGTACGAAGTAATAGCCGGCTGGCCAGGCCGTGTAGGCATTTGGGCACCCTTGGCCCTGTTCCAGGCTGAGCCTTGTTCCCTGTTGATGAAGCTATGCCCTTTTGCTGCCCAGCACCCCCGTCCGAGTGTCAAAGCGCAAGAGTGTTTCCAATTTCAGAGCAATAGGACAATACTATGTGTCTTATGTATTCTTTGGTAGCAAATGAGCCAAGGCGACGACGAAGAGCGGATGAACGGCGACGACTAGATCGTGAGGCAGTCTCTCCCCCGGAATCCTATCCCGGTGCCATGTTGCCAGCCCAGGGGCACGGATCCTGACCACTCCAGACACTCGCATGGTGGCTGAGAAAGAACTGCATATCTTTGCCTGAAGCGTCATCGAGTATCGTCAAGTGTCGCCGAGAAAGACAACACGAGAAGACAACGGAGAAGACGTACTGCCGTGCGAGAAATAGAAAAGAAGCGTAGATTGGCCAGGCCTGGCCAGAGCAGAGCTAACAGAAGCAAGACCTGCGTGGCCAGGCGCTATTCTCGTCCGCCTTTGCCTCTGTCGATGAGGATCCACCCTCTCGAGCATCTGCAACTCTCACCAGACGAACGACGGTCTCTCTCCCTCTCTACTCCCACTCCGACTCCCACTCTACCACCCAACAACGTGCTGCACACGTTAATATTTCCACCCCCCCTTTCTCCCCTCGCCTTGACGCTCTGCCTGTTCCAGCCTCCTGCAGCGGAGCTGATGCTGGAGTGAGATTTGGCCTCTCCGAACAGGGCAGTGGCGCCAGTGCCAAAGCAGCGAACGGGGGAATCGGGTACGAACGACAGGAGGCTCGGTCAGGGCCCTAACGGTCCCAACGCAACGTCGGTTTCAAGAAGCCAGGAACGAAGACGCAGAGAGCTGGGAGCCAAGAGCATCAGCGAGTGGCTGTCTTTGCCCCTTTTCTTTTGTCAAGGCGAAATACATGTGTACGAAGTACTACGACGTGCGTGTGCGTCCCATGAGAACGGGCAGAATACTTTGTGCATGGGAAGTGGCCGATAAGCTCTGTTGATCCCTCTCCTCTCCTCTCCTACCCCGTCTGCCTTCTCTTGCTTGTCGTCCAAGTCTTTGCCATTTATAACCTCGACCTGGTCCCTCCAACTTCCCCGCCGCCCCCTGGCTGGCAGAGTCACATCCCTTCTCATCATTCTCTCTCGAAGGAGAAAGTGATCAGCATAAAAAAAAAGGGTCGAGATCACAACCAAACAAAAAACAACAGCCAAGGCCATGACGCTGCTTCCGGACGGCCGCTTCCCTGCGGAGATCATCGCCCGGAAGGCCGTTGCGGCCGCGGCCGCCGCCACCGCCGATGTCTCCGGCAACATCGCAGCGCGTGCGGCCACCGCGTACCCGACGTCGGGGCTGCAGCAGTTCGGCTTTGCGCTGGTCCTGTTCTTCCCGCTGCTGGCCTTCATCGTCGTCTGTCTGCGCGTGTACAGCCGCGCCAGCACCAAGCAGTTCGGCACGGACGATGCGCTCATCATCGTGGCCATGGTGCTGTCGCTCGGCGAGACGGCATCCACCTACATGTTCATGAAGACGAATTTCATCGGCATCCACATCTTTGACGTGCCCGCGGACTACGACGTCGTCGCGGCCGACATCTGGAATTTCGCCGTGCAGGTGCTCTACAACCCGATCCTCGCCCTCGTCAAGACGTCGATGCTGCTCTTTCTGCTCAAGCTCGGCAGCCAGAAGCCCGGCATCCGCTGGTGTATCCACATCCTCAACGCCTTCAACCTGTCGCTCATGGTGGCCATCTTCATCGTCGTCATCTTCCAGTGCACGCCCATCGCGTACAACTGGGACACCACCCTCGACGGCCACTGCATCAAGCAAGGCACCTTCTACCTGGTCACGGCCGCCCTGACCATCTTTACCGATGTGCTCAACCTGGCCCTGCCCTTCTGGATCTTCCTCGACCTCAAGATGCCCCTGCGCGTCAAGATCGCTCTTCTCTTTGTCTTTCTGCTCGGTGCCATGTACGTCTCTCACACCCTCTTGTACTGCTTTGCCATTTTTCTTTTCTTTTCTTATTAACAATCCTCTCAGCGTCACCATTGTCGGCATTGTGCGCCTGGTCTTTATCTACCGCGGCTTCTTCCTGGCGCCCAGCTCCGACCCGACGTACACGCTGGGCTTCTGCACGTCCGCCATCGAGACCAACCTGGCCATCATCTGCGCCTCCGCCCCGTCCCTGCGCGGCCTCATCCGCCAATGGTTCCCTCGCTTCTTCTCCTCCAACCGCCCTAGCGGCTACAACGACTACCGCTACCCGGACAGCAACGGCTACGGCGGCCGCGGCGGCACCAACCCCTACGGCGCCGGCACCACCGCCACCAACATTACGAGCCGGCGCCAAAAGGACGGCGGCGGCGGCGGCGGTGCAGGCGCTGGCGATGCGCAGGGCCGCCGGGGGAATGTGCTCAGCGCCAGCGGCGGCGCATTTGCGCTGCGCGACCTCAAGGGCACCTCCAAGACGCACACGGCCGTCAACAGCTCGCCGAACACCAGCGAGGAGGAGATTATGACCTACAACGGCATCATCCGCACCACCAACGTCAAGGTGCAGTACGACCACGAGAGCGACCGCAAGGGCAGCGCCAGCCGCGACCGCAGTCGAGACCGCAGCAGCGTGGGCATACGGACAAGCATCAGCGGGAGCTTGTGAGAGGGGCGGCGGCGAAGCCTACAGCATCGCCTGCAAGTATTCCTCGCGTATATGCAGCAGCTACTGAAGGGGCGGAGTGGCCAGGAAAAAGGGGAGGGAGCCGGACAGGGGGTGGTGGCTTTGACACAAAAACGACTACACTTTTTTTATTTTTTATTTTTCATAAGGAGCAGTCGAGGGACCAAAAAGGTGACCATTTAATGTATTTCCCCCCCCCTTTCCCCTTTTGTTTCATTTTCACTTTACAAGCGTTTTATTTTTCCATATTCCCATTATTCGTTTCTTTGTTTTCAGAGACCAATTGCAGAATGTCTACTTTTTGCGGAGCATGGGATATCAACATAACTCCTTTTGTTGAGAAGGGGGAACGGGGGGATTGGAGGTTAACATCGTGACACGATAGTTGTACTAACAAAGGTTTTCTCTCTCTCTGCCTCGATTGTGAACATGACCTGCTCGTTTCATTTGGTTTTGTGGTTTCTTAACACGGTTTAGTTTTTATAATGACTTTTATTTTTATGCGTTGCTCTTCCGACCAGGAAGATCCATATGATGCTCTGCTTGACAGGCGGCTAGACCGGGCTGCTGGGACTTGTGCAGTAGAAAACGGGTCCTGCGAAAACTGATAAGTGGCAGAAGAGGACGAACGCATACGGAGTAGTGAACTCACAGCGAACGCATAGCGAACACTTCGACTCGTATTGATAGCGCTCCGCGCAATTACTCGTACTCGTACGAGTATTCCCAACACAGCAGAGAGCCAACACTTGTGGCTGATTATAGCGTATTTGCATCTCGGTGGTTCTTGGACAGCGGCCAGACAGTCTAGATGCAAGCGAAGTTTCGGAAAGGTCCGCGACGTCCTTCAACGAACTTAAAGGTTAAAGTACAAAGTAAGACACCGGCTAATGTTGAAGGTGATGTACAACTACTCGTACTCGTACAGGTTTGTTTTGTGATCTAGTGTATAGGGAGGGTTGCAGCGAACGCCCAAAGAGGGCAAAAGCAAAATCGTAAGGTTGAAAAGAGAAACAGAAGCGAAGCTAAGGGAAAACAGACAGAAGAGGATCTCTTAAAACACCCTAAAATCAAGGAAATGGCCCCACCGACAAGGGGTCGGAAGACGACGAGAGAAAAACAAGCAGGGGTGAAAGGCAATGGCCAGGGGGTGAAGGAAGGATGCTTGCGCAGTCATCGATCCAGCGATTTGCTTTTGCGAGCAATACGACCCTGCATCGATGGTGCTCCGTTTTTTCGCCCCTTACCATTCTGGGGATAGCGAGAGCCCTGACCGAAATGCGAAAAGAGGGACGAACGGGCAGGGGGCTGGTGTGGTTTGCAGCGGGTTGAAAAGCGAGCAAGTGTTTTCCCCTGCCCTCCTCTGCCCCCCTCTTCCCCCGTCACCCTGCTCACAGCAGCACCCGGGAAAAGGAACAGGGAAAAAACAACACAGCGGGTGTTTTGTATCTAGCCGGGGACGTGTACGCTGCAACTGGAGAGCCTGCTACTCCGCTTTATGGGGGAAAGCAGCTTGCGACATGCGCAACAGATACGAGTACGTCCTCCGTACAAGTGCTCCATAAGGAGTATTACTCCGTCTTGCTGGCAGGCAAACAGAAGTGGGTGATGCACCGCTAGGAGAGTCGGTTGCACAAAGGCAGTGAAAAAAGTACTGCTGGGGTCCACTGAAAATAGTTGAACGACGCAGGTCCAGAATGCCGCTCACCCTCATGAGGAATCAATCTACGACGTACGACGTGCGTCGTACGACGTAACGATACAGTATTGCTCGTTGCCCAGACAAGTGCGGTTTTCTGCGCACAAAGCGGCAAGGCGGCGCAAGAGGGCCAGGGGTTGGAAAGATCACCTGGTAGTCAGCACGGAATAAGCCGCGAGCTGCTCCGTAGGACTACTCGTACGAGGTTGTCCAGCCCTCCACGCCCCGTCTATCCGCAGGAAGATAGTACGCAGTAGAGTCACTTGTTCATTCGGCGCCATTGCTTGGTACTGCGGCGTCCATATACTATGTAAATTACCGGTATGAAATTAACTTGGGACGAAGGAAAACGCTTGCAGCAAGCCAGCTGGGGCTGGATGTACGAGTGCAGGTATCCGGCAGACGCAGGTAACGCCTACGGAGTCAGATATTAGCGTGCCATTCCAGCTTACGACGACCGAGTATTGCTGCATAGTGTTATATGCTGTAGAAGATCCTCTTCTCCTCCGCATATACGGAAGAGGAGCTTTTCAGAGGGCGTGGCTACAGGCAGTGGAGAACGAAGAGCCGTAATGTCACTGGCTCTCCTCAGCATCCGCTGTCGGAAGTGAGCGATATATCCATTCCTGGCCGTTGCTCACCCTCTCTCTTCTTTCATTCTTTAATGCTCTTCTATGTTGCTTTCGCTTCGCTCTCCCCTATTCTGTAATTTTCGAGATGTGTAATAATTTCTCCCTTTCGGAGCCATCGTGTACCAATACGCAAAGAGTCGATATCTATAATCTAGTCCGCTCCAAGAAGACCGCGTCAAAATGCCCACCAGGAGAGCTAGCGGAAGCTACCGGACGAGGCACTAAATCCCCTCAAAATCCTTCGGCGATGAAGCCAAGAAGTGGAAAAACCGTAAAAAAAAAAACAGCTGTCAAACCCCTACGGATACGAGCCAGGGGCAGAGTAAAAACTGCGCGAAGAACGGGAGTGCGTAGATCAAAGCTGCCAATAGCGGCCAAAAATAAGGGGAAAGCTCTGCTCCGTGCACTATAGTTGTCCGCTGGAGAAGCAAACCCACCCGGTCTAGACTCCAGAGACCGGAATTCCAAGCCCGTGATCGCAATGCTCGTTTATAGGAGTGGATACGTGATGTGAGATACGGGCTTTCTCTTCATTTCCCCATCTTGCATATTCTGCTTTCCCTTCCTTTGTCTTTCCGAACTTTTCTGCTTCTTTTCCCCTTTTGTCCTATCTGTCAATATATCGTAACATGCAAGGACACGAAACCGCCCCCCCTCCCGTGCGTCGCGTGGCTGGGCCGTCAGCGCCCAGAACCTTGGAGCTGGGACCGTGTCTCTGTATGATCTCTTCTTCATTCGCCGCGTCGTTTATCTCGCATCGTATTCTCCGAGTCACGGAATTGGGGCACATCAAGGAAAGCGCGACAACGGCACACCCCCTGCACACCACCATTTCAGGGGAAATAAGAGAAACAATAAACCGAATTGAAAAGCGAGAGAAGGGAAGACACCAGCCTACCCCGTTCGAGGACGCCATGATACCACCGTACGGAGTAATACTCCTCTTCTCTAACACCCTCTTTTGTTCGCTGCTGCCGGCCCTACACCTTCCTATTTCGAAATTCTCCGCAGGTGTGTGTCCGTTCGCTTGTTAGTGTGTTTCCGCCCTCCTTTTCGTACCGGTACGCGTACTCTGTAGGAAATCTGCAGCGGAAAGAAGCGAGACAAAGGCAAAAAAGAAGAAAGAAATTCTCGGTTGGGACCTGGAACGCCCCCCGGGACGGTCCCTGTGGATGTTCAAGACTAATGAGTGTCTGTGTGTATCTTTCCCCGTCTCCGGCTTATGCCTTGTGTGGCAGTGTTATACCTGTCCATCGAGAATGCACGTGGAAGCAACGTGGTGGACTATAATATCATGCAAGGGGCGAAAGCGAAAAGCGAGAGGGTTCATGCGCCCCCAGTTCACGGAACTGTATCATGAATTTGATGCTCGCGACAGTGCCAGGGGAAGCCTACCCCTAAGTCACAACTTCGACTTCTCTTCCCTGGCAATGTACTCTCGTACTTTTCATGTCTGCAATAGAATCCTCAAATCTTACTCTGCTCCCCTAGCCTCTTATGCAACGGCTGGATTATTTAGTACGGACGACGAAATGTTAGTGAGAGCTAGAAATTGCCCGGAGGCTAGGAAAGCAAAGCGACCCTTGCAAAAGTGACAGATGGCCAAAAGTAAGTGGAAAAAATACTTACAGAGGCCGGAGATGAAAATCAACGGCGGAAAATAAAGCGCATGCCCCAATTCTGTTTTTAGTGCCAAAGCATTATAAATTGAACAGAACAAAATGGGGACAGAAAATACCTCCATAGGTCCAAACAACAGATGCACCTTGTCTAAGCGAATGCTCCGTATACGTATTTTACTTGGTTCTGTTATTCTTGGTCTCGTAATGGTATTCCGGATTTTTTCTGTCTTCATTTAGTTAGGAAACGAAGCCATTGGATATGGGTCTCTTCCTATAACCTTGTCTGCCATGTTTTCGTATCTGCTAACTGAGGCATGGGACCGAGCTCTTGAACTCCAAGATGAGAGAGTATCACCGTCATTGGCATAATATAGGGAAGAGACGTGGAGAAAAGGAGCAAAATCAAACCCGAGTTTTGTAATATCATACAGACATTTGGGGGGGAAAGAACAAGAACCGAGAAACAGGCGACCAACCCCAAAAAACACACAAAAAGACAACTGCAATAAATCAAATCCCGTTACCCCATTATTTGCCCGTTTGCTAGGAAAAAAAAGGAAAGGACGAAGAGAATATAAGACACGCAAACACAATGTGTCAAGAGTAAAAGATGAAAAACAGAAAAACCAAAAAATCCGGCGAGAGAGACCGAAAACCGACGAGGAAAAAAGATATAGGCCTTCCAAAAACAATATAGGCGAAGATACGCCTAGGAACTGTGGCGGTTTCCCATACTGTCTGCCTCTGTCGGCCGACAAGGTTGTACGGAGTAGCGAGAGAGTTTCTTCGGTCTCTCTCTGAGCTTCGCCCCCCTTTTTTCTTATGCCACTGTCATTGTTGTTGTTGGTTTCTTGCCGCTATCGTCGTTTTTGTTGTTGCTTTCATTTGTTTCATTTCCGCTTCCCTTTGTAAGGCCCCTCTCCCTTCCCCCTTTTCTCCCTGCGCCGTTATAGATCTAGACCCCGTCACATTGTACAGAAGCGAGTGCCTGAAAATGGCACACCGATAACCCCCCCCCCCCTTTTCTCTACTACACCCTCGACGACGCCATCTCGCCATACCGGCCACGATGCTGCGTCGTATCGTACGCCTGCAGCACGCGAGTCTGGCTCTCGTCTGCCTGCGAGAAGGCATATCCACGCTGCTTACGCATGCGCTGGACCTGGCGTACCTTGCGGATGGCCTTCTGGAACTGCTCCATTCTGTTGCGTTGTTAGTCCGAGCAAGCAACATGAGGGTAAAAAAGGGGAAATTGGAATTGTGGAGAACAGCAACAAGAGATAAGCCATATAGAAGAGCAAAGACAAAGGACAAAAAAACCCACCTTGGCCGATAGTCCTGGATGTTGTATTTCTGAATCTCCTGGATGTGGTGGTACGTCTCGGGTCGGTACATGCGCTTTGCGTACTTCCACGCAAAGTCGCGCAGCAGACAGAGCACCGCTAGCACGGCCATCTGCAACCAGAAGACGGCGGCCGAGTACAGCCGGGGCACGACGCCTTCGTATTCAGTGGAAATGCGGATCAAGGGGGCCACTGTGCCGTAGACGGCAATAAACGCGATCCAGATGGCCATGCTGCCCGGAATGGCAATCACGTGGTACTTGGTCCAGTTGTTGGTCACCAGCGCCGCCTTGCCGAGCACCGTCAGCAGCACCGCGCCATACAGCGCCGTGCCCCAGACCCAGTGGCCAGCGATCTGGCCGTTGCTAAGCATCAGGTCGTCGTACCAGAACAGCTCGCTGCCGATGTACAGGATGATAGAGTGGTAGGTCGCGGTCAGGATCCAGCCGATGAAAATGCTAACCTTGAAGAAATCGTTGCGCTGGCCCATGCCGTACAGCTGGGGGTAGCGGTCGAGGAGGCGCGCTGAGATAAACTGGTCTAGGATGCCTATGGCGAGAGGCGGCAGAACCGTGTAGAAGACGTTGTAAAACGACAGCGTCCATGACTCGTAGATGACCTGGCCTGAGAACACGTTTTGGAATGTGTACTATTTTGTAAATGTTAGATAAAGGTTGTCGACCAAGGAGGGAAAGGAAAATAAACATCGTTTAACTTACCCAGAATTGCGTCAGATACAGAGTCATGTTCTTATAGAAGGAATACAGAATGGCCTTGCTGATGCGGTGGTAGCTCCACGCGCCGTGAACAAGCAGCAGTTTGCGCAGGTAGCGGAACTGCCCGATAGATACGTCGGCACTCCGCGCCGCTTGCAGACCTTCCATGCCGCTGATACCGACGCCGATGTGCGCAGCCTGGATCATCGACACGTCGTTGGCGCCGTCGCCAATCGCTAGCAGGATTGACTGCTTCTGGTACTTCTTGACCAGCTTCACCACCAGTGCCTTCTGGAGAGGCGACACGCGGCAGCAGATCACGGCCTTGCACATAATGGCAAGGTCCAGGAACAGCTTCTCCAGGTCTTTCTCCAGCGCAAACGTCAACGACTTGCCGTCGATCACAAGGGCCAGGTTGTCCATCTCAATGGCCAGGCCCTCACCTTGCGTCCGAATAGCGTCGGTCTTCTTCTGCAGGTTGTCGCGCGTGGCAGCCGCCGTCTCTTCGTTGACGATTAGTAGCATCATGTCCTCGCTGAGCAGCTTGCAACTCATGCCGATGTTGATGGCCGTCTCCTGCCGATCGCCGGTCAGGACCCACACCTTGATGCCGGCCTCCTGCAGCGTGTGAATAGTCTCCGGCACACCGTCCTGGAGCCGGTCCTCAATGGCAGTGGCGCCGAGGAGGTAAAAGTCGTGCTCGATCAGCTCGGCCGCCTTGTCCAGCTCCTCGGCGCGGTTGCCGCCGACGGTCGTGCCGGCCCTTTCAAAGACACTCTGCCACTCCTGGAACTCGTGCTCGGGAACCTCGCGCATGGCTAGACACAGGGTGCGCAGACCCTCGGAGGCGTATTCTTCGAGGTGGCTCAGCGTCGCCTCGACGTGCGGGTTGTCGTCGTTGAGGCGCTCGAGAATAACGGTGTCGGCGCCCTTGCAGTAGCAGCGGATCTTGCCGTCGGGGCAGCGGTAGATGGCGGACATGCGCTTGCGCGTGGAATTGAACTCGCAGACGGCCAGCAACTCGTACTCTTGCGTGACGCCGTTGGCCTCAATGATGACGGCACGGGGCTTGCGCGCCGTGAAGCGGTAGCCTAGGGTGACGGCACCGTCGACCAGAGCACCCTCGTCGGGCGACGCGGCCTGGTACTTGATCTTGCCCCCCCTTTTCTCGTCGCGCTCGGGAATGACGGTGTGGCAGGTGGCGAGCAGTGACAGGAACTGGTCGATGGCACCGGCGGACTCGTGGGTCTCGAGGTTCTTTTGCAGCTGCTTGAAGTCGTGGACACCGATCTCGACGCCGTCTTGCACAGTCGCCCGGCGGTCCTCGGGCACATCTTCCGCGTACATGATGCCGGCAATCGAGCACTGCTTGAACTCCATCATATTGCAGGTCAAGGTGCCCGTCTTGTCGGAGAAGACGTACTCGACCATTCCGAGCTCCTCGACCAGACTAGATGTGCGGCAGTTGGCGGGGGTGTCGGTTTTGTCATAGTACATGTCTAGGTCGTCGTTGATGAGGATACCGTGCCAGTACTTGACCATCTCGATGGTGACGAAAAGTGAAATGGGAACGAGCGCGGAGAACAGCACCCAGTACGTGACCATGTCCTTGAAGAACGTGGCCACGACGGTCGATGCCGTGTTGGTCGGGTCGAGGTCGAGGTACGACAGCGCGCCGCCCATGACATGGCGCTTAACCAGGTCGCCGACCGTGCAGATGATGCTGAGAGCAAGCAGGCAGCCGATCAGGACGAGCACGAGGAGGTTGAGCTGGCGCTCGACTTTCGTGCGCTTGATGGGCGTGGCGGTGGCGTTGCGCATCAGCTTCGTTTCGTGGCCCGTGAAGACGACGACGCCATGGATCCAGGGCGTGTTCCGCAGGGTGGCACCGCGCAGCAAAAGCTGTTCGGGGTTCAGCGGCAGCTCCTTCTCGCCGCCGCCAGCCTGCACCGTCATCGTTGCCTCGTACGTGTAGAGGCTGCTGTTAGGCTGCTCGGAGCGGATACGGCCGCCGAGGCGGCTCAGTTCACTGGAGCTGACGTAGGTCGAAGTCTCGGGCAGCGCCTGCTTGATCTTGAGATTCGTCTCGCCGTCCAGGTTGGCGGTCTCGATATAACACAGACCCTCGGGCTCAGAACTGGCAAGCAAGACCAGGTCGGCGGGGAAGGGTTCTTCAGACTCGACGCGGACGATGTCGCCGACGGCCACGTTAATCCACTTGGTCTCCCCAAAGGAGGACCCACGCAGGACGCGGGCCTTGGACAGGTTGAGCTGGCGGTCGCCCTGTTTCCGGCGGTAGTCTTCGACCAGCTCCTTGCCCGCGGACACCAAGAGCACGACAGCGAGTGGGCCAATGGTGGTGTACTGGTTTGTGGGTGAGAGGTTGGGGATTTGCTGGAGGCCGGCAGTAAACAGGAAGAAGATGTTGGCGTATTTGGAGAACTGTTCGAAGAGGAACTTGGGTAGGAAAGTGATGACGTTGTACTTGGCTGTCGACACGTGGTTGTCGACGTACTTGTTGGTCGCGTTGGCGGGCGGGTTGTTGAGGTGGATGATGCGCGGACCGAGCGTTGCCGGGTCTGGCTTGCTGCGGCCGAAGCCGAATTTGAAGTTGCCCATGTCGAAAGACCGCTTCGGTTTCCGGCCGCCGTCCAGCTGTCCTTGCCGGGGGTCCAAGCCTCCCGCGTCCGGCCGCTGTCCTGCGGCGGCCTCGGTCAGCGGCAGGTCCATCTCGGAGTAGCCCGACTTGCCCATGCCCAGCATGTTTCTAGCCCGGCCGAGAAAGCCGCCGCCGAGCCCGAGCACGCTGTTGCGGTTCCGTGCATTGGCATGGCCGGGGGTGTCGGAGCCGCCCGAGTTGAGCCGGCCGCCGTGCTGGTAGTAGGACTGGCCGTCGTCGGGGAACTCGTCAAAGTCGTCTGCATACCGCTGGTAGTTGCCGAGGCCGGAGGTTTGGCTGTACTGCCGGTCGCCTTCGGTGAAGTAGGGCCCGCCAGGGCGCGAAGAGGAGGCGTAGGAGGAGGAGGGGCCGGCGGCGCCAGCACTGCCGCCCGAGGAAGAGGAGAAGGCGTTGGCGCCGCCGGGACTTGCCTTGACCGACGGGTGGGTGGTGACGCCGGCGCCGACAAAGTCGTCATAGGACACGGATGGTCGTGTGGGGATGGTCTCGTCGCGGTCGAGGGTGTACGTCCGCAGGAGGTCGTCGTCGTTCAGATCGGATCGCTGGCCGCCGCCGTAGACGGGTTGGTCGTCGAGGTCGAGCAGCAGGTCGTTGTTCCGCGCACTGGCGTAGCCCCCCGACGAGGGCGGCGGAGGTCTGCCCGCCATTCCGGACAGGCGTTGTGGAGGGGGGGAAGCAGCGCTTCCGAAGCACCGATCGCCAAAGTCGAAGCTCAAGGAAGACGTCCCGGCATGTGGAACTACGGGAGCAGCGGAGCGACCATGGACGGGCCGGCGGGGCGCAATGAAGGAAAAGAGAACGAGAGCAGGTTTCGAAGCCGATCGCAGCGGCTAACTCGGGCGTGTTGATGGATGCAAAGCGTGGTGGGAGGGCAAGAGAGACGGTGCGGCGATGCGTGCGTTTGGTGAGGTTGGCTGTTGGCTGCGTTTGGTGACGAGGCCACTGCCACGCCCGTTTTGGCGAGGTGTGGGATCTGCGTGCAGCAATTGGCCGCTAGCACAGCCACCTTGGTGCCGTTCAGTGGGAATTTGCCTATTTATTTTGCTGGTATTTTGGTTTTTTAGCCCTGCACCTGCTCCATAGGTGGCCTTCTGGCGGCTGACGGGCAGCACTTTAGTGGAGCCGTCTGCTGCCCTCAGTGGACCATCGTGCCTGCCTCCTCGCATTCTTCGCTGCGCAGTTGCTCCTCCCTGAAACAAACGCCGTGTCTCATTGGCCGCAGCGGCAACAAAGGAGGCAGGAGCGCAGTCTAACGAGCCGCCAGGCAACGCGCTGCTTACTTTGTTTTACATTTCTCGTATTTGTTCGCATGCTGCGGGTGCCCGCCGAGAGAAAGGATTGTCTGCCAAGCAATCCCGCTGTGCACTTCCACTGAATACGGGGCAGCGCCGCCGGAGCAGTGGTGCGTACGAGTACAACTTACTCCGTATGCGAATATACGAGTGTTGACGCTGCTTCGCAACGTGCTTGCCCCAAGAGTCTGAAGCCACCAAATTAATTACGAAGGGTGGGAAGGTCCAGTCCTCGCGGCTGCTTCGTGTCTCAGATGTGCCCCGTATAGGGAAAGTGGTGACCCCTGACAACCCCTGCTGTCGGGAACGGCGTGGCCCCGTTTTTCTAGCCACGCTTCAGCCACACTAGCATGCGAGTGCACACGGTCTCGAATCCGCCGCACGCCGTCGTCATCTCGCAGCCAACATCGCCACCTCAAAAGGGCCTCTTTCGCCCAATATCGCCTTCTTGCTACTAAGACTGGACACGACGAAGCAGTTGACAGGCGTATCGGGAAAGGATCACGAAGCTGCAACGGCGACGCAGTCGTCTTCCACCTAACACACCAAGGCGGGGCTCGTCGGACGCTTATCTATCACGAGGAGAAGCATTTCTCCGCAACTTACAAGGCAGCAACTTTTTTTTGTTAGCACGTTCTCCTTCGTCGTCATGGTCTGCAGCAAGTGCGCAAAGCTCGTCACCGGGACGGCGCTGGCCACACCTGGTGTGAAAAAGAAGAACGAGATGTACTACGGCTCGCCGGCCTCGTCGTCGTCGTCTGCGGGCAGCAGCAACACCAAGAAGTCGGCCACGCTGGGTCAGAACGGCATCGGAAAGGTATGTTTAGGCGAATGTCGGTGTATTTTGTTTGCGACCCTTTGTTGTGGTCTCATCCGAAGCCGCGTCTCTAACATATGCCAGAGCAAACTGCTGTCCAAGAACGCCAAGAATCCTTACGCGCAATACTCGAGGTGAGTGAACTTGCGCTCTGCCCTTTTCCTCGTTTTCGAAGGCGACCTGGCTGACATTCATGTACAAGCTCATGCGACAAGTGCAAGCTCAAGGTTGCCCAGGGCCACAAGTTGTGTCACAACGTAAGTTGCGTCCTCAAGACAGATGTGATTTGCAGCTTGGAGAATACCCGGTGCTAACTAACCCGGCAGTGTGCATACAGACAAGATGGTAATGAAGACCCAGTCCTTTTCGATTTCGCTTTTGCTTCTAGATCAATCCCCAAGCTAATATGACCCATAGTGTGCGCCATGTGTGGAAAGCCCAACAAGAAGGCAAAGTCGTCTGCACCGGCGGTGACGGGGCAGAAATTTACCCTGAAGTGAAAGTACCCGATACCGAGCCTAGAAACGAATCAATCTGCGGCTGGGCAGCTCGGACGACTCCAGGCACGAACAGAACTGCCCGCGCACAAGGGCCAGCCGGGGACACGAAGAGCCCGAGTCACGTCAGGCACCACTTTTACAGGATCCGGGAAGCCCGGGGAATGTTGCATTCATGGCAACATGAAGCCCGGGAGAATCGGTGGCGTTTCCCTACGGCAAAGTACCATGGCGTCGTTGTTTCCGGCGCAAAGTGATCGTCTGCATGCGGTCGGACTGAAAAGCTGCAAAATGACACTTGCTAGATTCGCGGATGCTGGCGCATGCCGATACGATACGACATCCCGCGGTGCTGTGACAGTCACGATAGACAGATTTTAACGTGTTCAAATATTAGTTTTATGCTGCATGTACATCGCGTCAACGAAAAGAACGCCCAACGTCCGCCCAACAATAAGCTTTGCTCTCCTCCTAAAGTGCCGCCTTAGATGCCGTTGTGCCGTCCACCAGTGGCCCCAGGAACCGCTTGATCTCCTCGTTCACTGCTGCGCTCGACTGCCACAGCACCCAGTGACTGCCCGGCACAAGGCCCTTTGTCAGGTTGGTAAAGTGATTTCCCATCTGTCCGGTCAGGGCCGGCGGCAGCGCGATGTCGGACGTCGCACTGAGCATGAACGCCGGCACGGTAATCTTCTTGTCGGCATCGCCCGAGTTCACCAGCACCCGCTCGTCTTCCCAGTTCAGCTTGCCCGTGCGGTACCAGTTGGTCGGGCCGTGCAGGCCGTTCCGCGCATACTCGGCCGCGTAGTACTCGATCTCGTCGGCGCTCAGCAGAGGCGTAGGCCCCACCGTGTCCAGCCGGTGGAGGTGCACTCCGTGGGTCGTGTCGAACAAGTTCGGGCTTTCCGTTGCGTCGGCATACGTCAGCGCCTTCCCGCCGTATATTGCCTGCAGGAACTGGCGAATGCGCGTCACGCCCTGGACGGACTGCCACAATTCGTCGCCGGCAAACTGCTGCTGGTAGCCAAAGTTGGGCAGCAGCTTGGCCATGTCAGGCAGCGGCAGGAACGCGTTCTTGGTCGGCGCAAAGTACGGGGTGCACACGCTGAAGACGCCGCGCAGGCGGTCCGCGTGCCACAGGGCCATGCGCCAGGCGACGGCGCCGCCCCAGTCGTGCCCGCCGACGAAAAAGCGGCTGTTGCTGCCGGCCTTGTCACCGACGACACCCACGTGGTCGACGAGCGCCACGAGGTCCGCGCACACGCTCTTGTAGGTATAGGGCTCGACGGCCTCAGGGGCGTCGGTCTGCCCGTAGCCCAGCAAGTCCGGGACGATCACCTGCAGGCCCAGCTCCTCGGCGAGCACGGGCACCTGGTTGCGCCAGCCGAAGCCCAGGTCGGGAAAGCCGTGAATGAGAACGATCGTGCCCTTGGCGGTCCGGCCCGCGGGCGGTGAGGCGACCACGTAATGGTACGTCTTGTCGCGTATGGTAGCCGTGTGGTGCGTGGCCCGCGGGTCGTCCGGCTTGAGCTTGGAGGCCATTTTGTAAGGTGGCGAGGAGATGGAGGGCGTTGAAAATCGTAAGATGTTGGGTTCGTCCTGGAAAGGAATGCTGTCGTGGTACTTCTTATTGAAACCGAGACTCAGCTTGCTTCAAGGCGGTGGTATGTCGGCTTCGCCGTGAACCGAGGGCGAATTCTTCTGCTTTCTGCTCGACCTGGTTACAACTACGACAATTGATCCTTCCCGAGGCTTGAGACTGAATCGTGCTGGGCAAAACAAGGCCACTTTCAATAGCTTGTGGACTTCGCCGCCGATGCTGTGAGACTAAGTATGACTGATCATGACGAGCCTCGGCATCCTCAAAGCTGCATCAAGAAAGCGGGGCCGATTCCCCCAACGCCGACGGCCTTGCAGCGTACACCGCGCACCGACCCTTTTCAACAGAACTGAAAATAGACAGACAGACGGGTGGAAGAACGGAAGAGGCGACTACCTCCATAGTTACGCAAGTAAGAAGGAAAAGTCAATTACATGCTACGCTTGCTATCCCAATGAAGCCTCCGTGGCTGTTTTCTATGTGTACACGCAATGCATACAACCGCCCGTCTCCACTCCAGAAAAGAAAACTCCCAACAAAACTCTGCAATTAACAGTAGCGAACGACGGGCCGTCGGCGACGGGGTGACCGCCGTGGCTCTGATTCGTCTCGCTCAACAGTCTGCGCCTCGATGATGCTCTCGTTACCGCAGCAGCTGCCGTCAGCAACATCGGACAACAGCAGCGACGCGTCTATGCCGTTCCTGTCGTACTTGCTGCAGAAGCTATCCTCACTGCGGCCGCCTAGCAGCTGAGCCTCTGTCAGCCAGCCAGCCTCCATGGCAAACCGGACAATATCTGTTGCGCTTGAGAATGAGAGGATGGCCGGCGGGGAGTCTGGGTTGATGTGCAACCACAGCTCACGCGTAGAGCGCCGGAAGCCGGCCAGAGCATTCTTGTCGCCGCAAAAGTTGCGCACGAGATACCCGTACAGATAGGCCAGCCACAAGACATTTGTGTACGAGCTGTAACCCTTCCATGAGATGGGGTGGCCGTCGGGCCCTTCGTCGTACGGCAGCTGGTGGCAGTCGGGCGGCAGGTAGACTCGGTCGCCCTTAAGGAGATACGAGCGCATCTGCCGGTATACCTTGCACTGCGGTGCATGCGTGCTGGTGAAGAGACTGAGGTCCTTCTCCAGATCGAACGCAATGGGTTCGGCCCGGCCGTCATCGTCTTCGTCCTCGGCGCGCGACAGCCCGTAGTCGAGAATTGTGATGTCAAGGCCAGAGTAGCCAAACACGACTGGCGAGTCGTCATCCTCTGCTTTGTCGCGTGGCTGGGACACTTGCCGGACACACAAGTTTCCTTCGTGCAAATCTCGGTGCTACAAACAAACAGAGTTAGCCAGTTAAGAGCGATAGTGTATTAGCCTTCCATTTGTGCGTCGCATACTTCAAATCGAATCTGGTCTTCTGCGCGGGCCAAGGCAATGGCCACATGCAAGAACACATCCCAGAGCTGCGAGACAGACTCGAGCATCACATCCTCCAAGGCCCGGCCCGCATCGCCCAGCTCAATCACCAGAAAACGCGTGTCGTCGAGGTAGCGGCTGGGCGACGGGTAGAACTGCAGCCGGCCGGGGTCCTGGCGCTTCGCCCGCCGGTGGAACGTCTGGTGCGTCTCCAGCAGCTCCTTGGGCGCCCGTCCGCGCACAATGTACCGCTCCTTGTACACGACGAACCCCGGAATGTCGGCCAGCCACTCGGAAATCGTCAGCTCGCCGCGCAGGTCTTCCTCATCATGCGGCTCCTCGTCGACGAGTCCAGACCGCACCTGCGCCTTGGTCTGCGATTTGATGGGCGAGGCCAGCCGGATGGCCTTGATGATGCTCGTGCCGCGGTCGTTGGTGACGCGGTAGACCTCCGCATATGACGCCTCGGCAATCTTCTCGATGCGATCCCCGGGCGGACACATGTCGGCCCACGTCAGTGCGCGCAGTCCCGACTCGATGCTGTCTTCGTGGTATGTGTCGAACAGTTCCGAGTCGTCCAGAAGCTGGTCGTCTGCTAGGGCTTCTCCGGCCCCCACAGAAATGTCTTCAACGGCTCTCTCACCTGCCGCATCTTTGGATTCGTTGTCCACATGCCGTTTTTCTAATACTGCGCCTGGCTTCTCCTGCTCTTGTCTCTGCGAAGTAGTAGCTGCCGGCGTCGCATCGCTCGCGTCATGGGAGATTACGTCGTGGAAGGCCGTCGGTGGTTCAAAATCGAAATGCTCAAGCGTGATCGCATCGTCCAGCGTCACAAGGGTAAGCTGCTCCGTGAGATCATCGACGAGATCAACGGCCGGCAACTGGCGTCGTCTCCTTTTGTCGTTGGGGCTGACCGGCAGCTCTGTGTGGAACAGCAGCGGTTTCGTCCTGCCGCCCGTCTTTCTGCCGTACGTGCGAACGGCCGATGTTCGCGACATTGTGATCCGTGTCATAAAATTTCCATTCTCGTGTCGAGTTTTTGTCGGAGCGCCCCGTGCAATAAGAAGACGCCCAAGTCAGTTGCTGGTTCTCTTTTTCGCTGCAGTGTGAATAGCTGCACTTCCGCCGGGCAAGAACGAAGGCAAACAGCTGCTGCCCAGTTGTCAAGGGCAACCTAGCTCCCAAACCCCGGGACTGCCCCACTTTCCGCCGCATGCACCATCTAGGCAAATCATTGCATACGACGTAGGGGGCTCTGGTGAGAAGGTCTAGCTCGTCCAGGTAGGCCTGTTCCCCAGCGCACAGACCCCATTGAGCTAAAGAACGACAAAGAAATTACTAGAACCTGGCAATTTCGAAATTCCGCAACGAGCTGTGTTCATCCCATCTGCTGCACCAACGGCCACGGGGAGCTTTTCTTTCCGTTTCATCCATTGAAAGCTCATTCGCTATCCGCAGAACATCATGGCGCAGATACTGAACAACCTCTTCGGAGGCGGCAAGACGGCGGAGAAGCCAATTGCCTCGGGCGATTCTGGTGCGTTTTGGAATAGGAGAGGGAAAAGGGGGGGGAGACGATAGCACGCGAGAGAATGCTATTTGCATCGGCGACGAGATAGCTAACATGCTGCGCAACTCCAGACTTTGACGACTTCGCTGGCGTCCCCGAGCCGTCGCCGGATCAGTTCGCATCAGCCGTGACGGCCGCCGCCGCCGGCGCGACACCCGCGATCACGGCGCGCCCCTATACGAAGTGGTACGCGTTGCACGAGCGCTACTCGCTGAGCGATTTCCGGATCGAGGGCATCATCTTTGCGCTGATGGCGGTCGTGCTGGTGGTGCACTTTATCGGCACGCGCCTGAACCGCCGCAAGGCGCACGGATGGGTGAAGGCGCACGCCAAGCTGCTGGCGAGCGAGTTCGCGCTCGTCGGCTTCGGCCACGTGCCCGCGGCGCTGGCCGGCAACCCCGACGAGACAGCCGCGCTGGATGCGCTGGCCAGTGCGACGACGACGGCCGAGCCGAAGACGCTGCTCAAGGAGAACTCGCTCTTTGAGTTTTCCACGTACGCCACGGGCCGCCAGAACGTGGCCTTCGTCGATGTCAAGCTCAAGCTGATCAAGCGCTTCAACCCCTTTGTCACCATCGCCGAGACCATCCTGTCGTTCTTCATGGAGAGTTCGCCGGCCCCCACGGACACGCTGGAGGCCATCCTGTACCCATTTGATGGCAAGGAGTACCTGACGGTGCCCGGCCACGGCGCCAGCGCCGGCGGCGGCGGTGCCGGTAAGAGCACCTACGACGGCTTCGTCTGGGCCATTGTCAACAAGGACCGCATGAAGGTCGTGCGCGACGACCGCTTCGACGTGTCCATCACGTTCACCAAGGACAACGCGAAGCTGCCGGCGTGGCTGACGGTCATGAGCGAGAGCGCTGAGATCACGGAGGCCCTGCTGACGCCGGAGCTCATCAAGGCGGCCGAGGCGGCTGGCGACAACCTCGACTACCTCATCATCTCGGACCAGCCGCTTGAGAAACCTACGACGTGAGTTCCCCCCTTCTGCGCTGGCATGCATTTGCAATGTGCTAATCTTTCCTCTGCCAGCATCGATGAGACGGCCCCTCGGAAGCGCGTATTCATCAAGTACCGGCTGCCGTCGGACAACGACTACGAGACCCTGCTGCCAATCTTTTCGTACTTTGTGCGGTCGGCGGACGTGCTGGTGCAGGTGGCGCAGCTGCGGGCGGAGGTGCTGCGCAAGGTCAAGAACGCGCGCCAGGAAATTGTCAAGCAGATCAAGAAGGTGAGCGAGGAGGAGAAGGCCGAAGAGCGGGCGGCGGAGCGCGAGAAGCTGCGCAAGCAGAAGCGCGATGCCGAGCTGAACGCGCTCGACGCCAAGGCGCAGAAGAAGTACCTGGAGCGCGAGCGCGAGAAGGAGATGCGCAAGTCGGCCAAGAAGTCTACCATGCGTGGCTAGAGCGCTGTGTGGGCGCTGTTGTGAGCAGGTTGGCCGTTTTCAGGACTGAGCATTGGCAGGCATGGGATAACGGGTCAAAGGGTTTCGGCGAAGACAAGCTGGGAGACGCTTCCTATTCTCTGCATGGAACGGTACGTAACACGACCGTGAAGCGCGGGCAAAAGAAGTGGGATCGTACGGGAGGAAGACGGGAGAAAGCATTGGAGGCTCGCTATTGCATTTGTTGGAGGCACATTCTTGTCTATATTACACCTCGTCGTTTCTAGTTTTTTTATCTTTGTAATCTTGTAAGAGAGCGGGACAAAAAAAAAGACTGGTAGCAGAAAGAGTTTACAATTTGCTTTTACAGTCCCCTCATGTCTCCTTAGCCAAGATGTCCTGCACCCGCTTCACCTTGTCGGCGGCCGTCTGCTTCTTGTCCGTGCGCGTCCCCACGCGCATCGAGCTCTGAACGCGCAGCACCCCGCGGCGGTGCACCACCGTGTGCGCCTGGCCGATGACGCGCATCACGTCGTCCCAGCTTCCTTCTAGAGGGGGGGTTAATGGGTGACGCATGCAAGAGAGAGAGAGAGAGAGAACGAGAGAGAACTCACCAACAGTCGTCCCGCTCGCGTGCATGGTCACGGTCAGGCCCGAGGCCTGCAGCAGCCGCTGGACATCGGCCACGTCCTCGGCCACAGAGACGTTGCCGGTGCCGACCTGGCGTGGTTAGTCTATGTCTGTAGCCGTCTTGCAGCTGTCTGCAGCTGAGTTCCGCTCGTTTCCGCAGCAAGCGTGCTCACCGGAATCAGACAAAAGTCGGCATAGCAGGCGACGGGCGTGGGCACGGTGCTGTAGTCCATGATGAGGGGGCGGAGGTTCTTTGCAAAGGCAGTGGCAGTTGTATGCAGAGGACGGCGTACAAAGAACATTGTCAGTGGGATGGGCTGGCCAAAACGCCGCCGAACGATTCCCAAGTGGTGTGAAATTCACTCACAAAGGCCAGCATTTACGACATTTTCCTGCATATGCCGTATAGTTAATAGAGATTAGAGCCAATTCGGGTTTAATGCATGCTTTTCTTTGCCCATTTTTTTATATTTTACAGAATACGGAAATCTTCAGAACAAAAAAGATGCCAAATTTGGGTAGCAGGTTCCGTCATTTTTATATAATGATGTAACTGTGGTATCTTGCATGCGAATTATCATACGCATTCTTTTTGGCTTGCTGCATTGCATTCCGTTCCAAGTTTGGCTAACTTGAAAATCCCAGTGCCCGAATTTCCGCGATCATTAATCCAACATCGGATCTTCAACCAGTCCTATGTTCTCCAGCTTCTTTGCCGGGGTCGGGCGGCATGGCGCGGCGATTTCCTTTGGGCATTGTCGCTCCTCTTACCCAAAGAGGCAGTTTTGAGAGTTGTAAGTTGTTTCCCAGCTGGCCGGGACGTGTGGTGCCGTTCTTCGTTTTGTGTGTTCCGGTGTCTTGGCTTTCGCGGCCTCAACCTTGGGTCGATTGGATGTCTATGTCGACTCCGTGAAAGAGCAACAGCAATTGTGTCGGGGCTTGTATCAAAACGGCGGTGGTCATCGCGAGGACTTTAATGTTCCTGCTGATGTTTTTGATGCTGACGGACGGCCGTTTTCCAAGGCCAAGAGACCGCGGCATCATCAATAATAATCCGAGTCCATGCTCACTCGCCGCGAGTTGCACGGGCTGATGTCGTCGAGGTGGCTCTGCATCGGCCGGGAGGCCCCAAACTTGATCGTGTATGCGCTCAGCCGGGCCTGGTGCCGCTGCGACTCGCTCATATTGCTGTAGTCGTAGCCCTGGCCGTCGTTGTCCTGGGCAGCGGCCGCGAGCGGAGGCAGCTTGTTGCAATTCTTGCTCTGGCCGGCGTGCGGGCAGTCGATGGTGTTGCCGATGCTGTTCTTGTCGGGGGTGCGCTGCGTGCCTGGACTGCTGCCAGCCCCGCTGCCGCTGCTGCCGAGGCCCCGGTCGCTCCGATGGGTGCTGGTGGTGTGGGTGGACGACTTGGACGACCGCCAGGAAAAGGTCTTTGCCAGAAAGCCGCCGGAAGACGAGGCGGTGGACGAGGCCATGCTTGCGTTGCTGGCCGTCGTCGAGGCCGATGCGGCCGATGAGCCAGACTTGCGGACCATGCGGGTCCAGCGGCTTTTGATTGCCATTTTGCGGAGAGGATGAGAGTCGACGGTCGGAAGAGGGGGGGAAGCTGTGCAGTGCAATTGTTTTGGACGAGAAAGTCGAATTGCAATCAACAATTGAGAAAACAGCGGCGTATATGCGGCTGACCCGTTGTTTCTGAGAATGCTTTTCGAGGGGAGAAGAAAGAGTGCGATCCGGAAGCAAGGGGATGGGATCTGAAATAGATCTGGAGTAGATCTTGGAACAGGTCTCGGCCAGCGTATTTGCAGACACAAAGGAAGAGAAAACCCCGACAAAAAAGGACCACGCCTCTCTCTCTTATTGCTGCACTGTCTTTGTTGTCTCTTCTTGTCTTGCGCTCGACTCAGTCCCTCCTTCCCCATCTAGTTGCTCTTATTCGCTCGCCCACCAACCTTCGGACGGACCGGCGGCCAGACCTAGAAACTATGGAGAGAGGTGCCCCCCAACTGCGCCCTTGGTCCTTCTCTTTCAGGACAAACGGACAAACGCGGGGCTCCATAAAAGAACGGCCCCAGAGGCAAGCCAGCCACAGCGGGCGTCGTACTGTGTGCGGCCAGCGGCTATGCCGGTGCTGGAGTGGGCTGCGCGTACGAGTAGTGTGCGGCGTAGGCGAGACAAGGCCGAATGTTCTTTGTACTTTGCTGCCTAGTGGATTCGGCGAGCCGCCAAAGGTCACCACAACAAGCAGCCCACCGCCCTGCTCCACCAGGAAGAGAGCCTAGAACTAGGCCGCCGCAGAGAACGACCAGAGCGGGAGACGAAAAGACGCAGAGGGAATAACAACCAGCGGCGGAACAGTGCCAGCGGGAAAGTCTCTCGCACTCTCGCCCTCTCTCCACCCGCCACTCTCAGGGTTGCTCGCCACCATGGATCGAGCGGGAGCAGGATGGCGGCCAGCTACGAAAGGCCCGAGTCTAGGTAACCCTTTACGTGCCTAGAAAGGGGTACCTCGCCAGGGAGTTGTGTTCCAAAATCTCCAGAGGCGAACCGTAGCATCCTCGACGACTAGCGGACCATGGATAAGACGAAGGCCCGGCCTAGTGCCTGGAAACCGTCGAACGTGGCAAGGTTGCCGCCATCAGGGAGACATGGGATGACAGCTGCAGAAAGACTGGCTTGGCCTGGGACCTGTCTACCAAGAGGCCATGTCGGGCCGGCCGTTGTCGATCGCCTCGACGGGGAATCCGGGGACGTTGATATCGGAGTATATTGGAGTGCAGAAACGCGAAGCCCGCGAGGAGTTGAAGATGTGAGATATGCTCTGCTGCTGGCCAAGACAGCCACTCTGCGGGCAGACCAGTTTCTGTAGCTTGCGTTGTTTCTATTGCTTCTAGCTTTCTTTCGGCCGGACAAGCAGAGAAATATGGTAGACGAAGAGCCAGCTCTTTAGCTGCTTGTCTGCGTGCTCTTGATCTGTCTTGAACCGACGTTCTGCTCTTTGTGGTTGGTGGCACAACACCAAAACCATGGCTAGAAGGCACAGCCTAATACGAGTACGGAAAGGGAGTAATTACGGTGCGGCTTACGAGTGCGCCAGGGTTGCCGCCCTCAGCCCCATAGCGGGACTCTAGGCGGTGCGAAGTAAGAAACGAAAGAAACACCACCCGCGCGCAACCTGTCAGCCTCCTTGGCGGAGCCTCCAATCAACGGCTTCCGGGTTTGTTTCCTTTACCACTGGCGACGCCTTTGCGCGTTAACTCCACATACTAGAACAGCCTCACACACGCAAAGACGCTCGACCCCGAACTCAGTCGTTTTCCACCATTGCCACCGCGCGCGCCTTAGTCGTTGCCCACCGTCCCTTGGTTTGGCGCTCTTTTGTTTTTGTATCTGCTCTGCAGAGCGGCTTGTGCGACATGTACCACCTGGCCAAGGGGCTGTATATGCTGGCCACTAGCAAAGAAGGTGAGCTACCGATGAGACGGGCGGAGCCATGAGATGAGCTGTGAGATCGAAGACGTGATGCGATGTTATGAGAAGGCCGCGAGAGCGGTCGCCAGGCTTCCAATCACACGCTCACACTACCCAGAGTACTCGGTCATCCTCCTCGGCCTGGACAATGCCGGCAAGACCACGTTCCACGAGCAGGTCAAGGCGCTCTTCTCGCCCGACCAGCCCGAGCCCAAGCTGCAGACCGTCCCGACCGTCGGCCAGAACGTCTCCACCATCACCCTGCCGGACATGTACATGAAGCTGTGGGACGTCGGCGGCCAGCTGAGCCTGCGCAAGCTGTGGCAGAGCTACTACCAGAGCTGCCACGCCATCGTCTTCATCATCGACAGCACCGACATTGGCGACGGGCTGCTGGAGGACGAGGGTCCCGCCAGTGCAGCCGCCCACGGCGCGTCGTCGAGCTCCGCGTCGTCTACCGTGGCGACGGCGGCCGCCGCGTCGACCGTCCCCACGGGCGACAGCTCCCGCCTCGACGAGTGCCGCCTCGTCCTCGAAGACGTCCTGCAGCACTCCGACACGGAGGGCGTGCCGCTGCTGATCCTCGCCAACAAGCAGGACCGCGAGGACTGCGTCGAGGTCGTCCGTATCAAGGAGGGGCTCGTCAAGAAAGTTTTCGAGGGCGACAAGGCCTCCAGCATCCGCGACTCGCGCGTCCTGCCCGTCTCCGCGTTGACCGGCACCGGCGTCCGGGAGGCCGTGGAGTGGCTGCGGTCGCGCGTCAAATGGAACAAGGAGTCCAGGCCGCCCGTGATGCGGTAGGGCTGATGTTGCTGTGGCGCTTGGATCTCCTTCGACTGTTTTCTTCTGCACGAGCGTCTTGCTGTTTTTTTGCTGTATATAGACTTTTACATATATCCCACTTCACGTACGTAGGCCATGACTAAAATGCCTTTTTGCCTCCTTTGGTCTCTTTCCATCTATACTTTTACAGGGTATCATTACATCGTCCTTTTTGTGTTGCCGTCTATCCAAGACGGTGCCTCGTCCGGCCCCCCCTCTGGCGACTTCAGTCCTGCTACCGCTCGTTCTCGGCCGACAGCTCCGCTATCAGCCCGCCCTTGTCTCGCCTCTTGGCATCGTCGGCCAGCGTCTTGTCGACTAACGTGGAGAAATCCCGCGCCTTCTGCAGCGCAATCTGCGTGCATTTTAAGAGGGACACCGCCTCCACGGGCGTCCCGCCGAGCTTGGCAATCTGGCAGATCTCGCCGTGCCGGTTGAGGCTGATCGTGCAGCTACCCACCCGCGTCTGCTCCTCCAGCAAGGTGCTATCAACCAGCGTAATCTCGGCCTCATCGCCAAAATAGCTAAACGTGATGCAGAACGGCGAGTGCAGCCAGCTAAGCGGCACGGGCTCGCGCTCGGCGGGCGTGTACACCGTCAGCACGCCGCTCTCGATGCTCGTCTCGGGTTTCCGGAAGTGCCGCAGCGCCGCCACAACAGCCAAGCACGACGCGTCGACGAGGTTTCCGTCGTGCGCCATCACGTGCACGTCGACGCGAACGGACCAGCACTTCTGGCCCGCCGCGAGGCACAGCGACTCCGTGTCGAGCGCGCCCGACCGCCGTAGTGTCTTCTCTAGTAGCCGCGACAGTAGCACCTCGGTCTCGTTGGGCCGCCCGGCCTCGAACGACGGCGACGCCATGGGGCTCAGCTCCGTAACAATGTTGAAGATGCCATCAAAAGGTCGGTCGTCGTAGGGGACGGTGACCTCTGCGGTGGCCTTGGCGAGGACTCTGAAGCAAAAGAAAACAGGAATTAGCACCACGGCACCCCCATGACCAAAGGATTCTAAAATTGGCTTAGAGGAAGGCATACCTTGTGTCGCCTATCCGCACGTCGGCCACGCCAAACTCTTCGCCGAGCGTCACGTTGATCGGCCGGTAGTCCTCGAAGCCGCGGCCGTCGAGGCGCAGGCCATCCTGCAGCGCCTGGCCGACGAACGCCTTCTCATTGAGAGACGGCTCGAGTTCTCGCGGCATGGCAAATTTTGGAAGAATGTCTGGCCGTAAAGATTGCAAAGAAGAGCGAAATACAGCACCGTCACAAACTCGAAAAATGTGACCGGGAAGCTCTGCTTGAAGCTGTCCGTGAAAGAAAGGCGGCGAGGGGCAGAATTATTTTTCTGCCAAAGGCGGTGAATATTCGATACCACCCATTGATTTGGCCGCCAAACGGCTTTCGCGCCGCGCGCCAAGCACTGCGCAAAGTCAATGTCAACGGAAGTAAACTGCTTCATCCTCACTCCTCTTTAACACGGTCAAGACAGCGACGAACCAACATGACCACCGCACACAGACCGACGTTTGATCCGGTAAGCCATCTACTATAGAAGCAGCTTATACGGCCATTCTCCTGCTAACCCTCTCCAGGCCCGCGGCAAGGAGGCTCCGAAAGGTCCTGCCTACCACCAGCGCCTCCTACCTGCGCACACCCAGCTGAAGTACCGGTACGTGAGCTTTGATGGAAGAGCTTTGCCTGACCGCATGCGTTATCGAGTCGTGTGAAAACAATACAAGGAGAAATACTGACATGGCTCCTCCGCAACAGCAAAGCCGGACAAGGTGGCGACGCCGACGCCCAAGTGCGCGACCTCCGCTCCGAGCTGCTCCTGGCCGAGGCTGCACACTATGCCAAGGTCCACGGCGGGCCGGCCCCCGTGAAAATCGAAGACAGCGATGCGGCAGCATCCGAGGCCGCTGCGGCGTCTGCAACAGCGAAGCGACGACTGCTCAACGGCAGCAGCGGTACCGACGATGGCGCAGAAGACCCAGAAGCCAAGCGGAGGCGCATCCTAGAAGAGACGCGGGACATTGATGCCGATGACGACTCAGACGAGGACGAATCTGAGAAGGACGATGACGACGATGACAAGGACGACGACGAAGATGACGACGACGACGACAGCGACAGCAGCGAGGAGGACAGCGACGACGAAGACGAGACCGTCGAGCTGCAGCGTGAGCTGGAGAAGATCAAGCGCGAACGGGCCGAGAAGCGGGAGAGAGAGGTAGGCGACCCGTTAGATTCTCTACGTGCTTGTTGCGTTCCTAGCGTCTTCTGCTCCTTGGCTAACTGTGCAGGAACGCGAAAAGGAAGCGGCCGAGGCGGAGGAGCGCGAGCGGGACATTGCCCGGGGCAACCCGCTGCTCAACAAGCCCGACTTTACGATCAAGCGGCGGTGGGACGACGACGTCGTGTTCAAAAACCAGGCGCGCGGCACCGACGACAGGGGCAAGCAGAAAGAGTTTATCAATGTGCGTATTCCAGCCCCCCCCCTTCCCATGTATGACTGCTGTACGAGGGAGGCCACTTCTGACAATCTTACAATAGGACCTCCTCCGCTCCGACTTCCACAAGCGATTCATGAGCAAATACGTCCGCTGAAGGGGCGGCCGATACCTACATTTTTGGTTTACACTGGCGTCTGCTTAGGTTATGGAGGGTAATGTTTGTTTTTTTCTTGTCTGTTCATAGCATGCGTTTGGCGACTGGCTCTGCTCAGAGAATTTTATTGTATAAAAACCATATATCAGATTCTACCAGTTTCTTGGCTTTCCACCAGCATTTTTCCCTTCGCCCTCGGACGAACCCATGTCTCCCTCTCAAGCTTCGCCAAGAACTACCGACATTTGCTTCAGGCCAGACTTGGCGAATGGCAACTCGCGGCGGGAGTGGCTTGCCGCGGGCCGCAGGGTACGTAGCATCGCACACTTGAGATGCGCGGCATGTGTGCTGCAGGCAAGGAGATACTGCTACGCAAGACGAAATGCAGCCCGAGCGGCTCATCCAGTCCAAAGACCGGTACTTGGTTACAGAAATGTTTGGTGGGCGGGAAGAGCGAAGGCATCCCGAGGAGCACATTAAGACGCCACGGGTGGTATTAGTTCCCAGTGTCCAGTTCCCAGTTCCCAGCTTCCAGTGTCTACGCAACTCCCAGCCCTCAGTCCTGGAGCTGAACTCCCGGCAGCAAAAGCGGTTGTCGGGAAAGATGCTTCACAAAAGATGAGGGCAAATTACCAAGAGCCGCATGTTCTGGTATAGTGCCTCTCTATGTCTTCCAGCTCCGGAGAATTTTAAGCATATTAGAGTAAAGACGCGTACAAAGAATATCCGATAAGAAACAAATGAAAATAGTTAAACTGTCCAGATATCCGGCTAAACGGAAGCGTCTCTGCTGGCCTCGTTGTTTCCGGCGGGCTGTTTTTCTACCACATTCGGATGCACCTGATCACCTTCCTTCCTGAGAAAGAGGCTGCACCGGCCCCCAGTCGGAGGTCGAAAAACACGGCCGCCCAATCACAGCCCATCCCGCAACGTCCTCGTCGGGAGGGCGGCATCGATGCTAGGCCAAGCTTTGTTATGCACGCAAGACGGCCGCATCGGAGGTGAATCCTTCGGGAGAAAAGGGTGGCGGACGGGCATCGGCGAAGACCAAGGGACGATGAAGACCATGGAACTTGGTAGTGCCTTTGCGCTCTGGCAGGCAACGCCTGTCGGTGATTTCAGTGCCGCGCGGGGAGGTGTAGGCCAGGCCTTTCCTGCTCCGGCCAAGTGCCGATCCCCCGAGACGGGATGCTGTCAGGTGACAGGCCATTCGCGACATATGTCCCCCCCGTGATTGGCTCCTACAGCCCACCCCACCTCGACACCGACCATGCCCTGCGCTCTTTTTCGCTCCAGACAGGACCTCACAGAGGACCTTGCACATTGGCTCTGGCCTCCCTTTCCCAGACGGCCGTCCCGTTCTGCCTTTCCTATTCTGCCGGATTGGCTTGCATTATGGAGTCGACAATGCAATAGCCTCCTGACTAAGCCGTTTTTTCCCCTTGTGCTGGCTCTTTCTCGATTGCGCCTGCTCGAAAGTCAATCCTTTGCTCTGTTTTTTCTCTTCCAGTCAGATAGAGAAGGAACGAGGCTAAGGCAGGACAAGCATCTCGTAGTGTAGCAGCGGCGAGCCACCTCCAAGTTAGGAAGCCACTGTTCGCGTGAGATACAACGGACGGAGGCAGGCGCGGACGCAGGACGGCGGTGCGAACAGAACAATACTGGGGGACGCTTTTTTCTGTGGCAGCCCTCCTCTTCGTTCGCTCTTTCCCTCCTTCTCCTTCTTTCCCGCCTGTCTTCATTTTCTTTCTTTCTTTCCTGTCGCGCTCTTTCCCTCGCAAATTCTTGTTTCTCTTTCCCTCTTTCCTTGTAAATGGCGGCTGCACCATTGCGACACAGGAAAGAGCAGGCGCATTGATCCCCAGCGACGTCGGCGGGCCACATGCCGGCCTTCGTTCCCCAACCACTCGTTCCGGGAAGCAAATAAAAAGACACGCCAAATCGCACGCGGCGCCCCCTCTCGACAGAAAAGCCATTTCTCACGTCTCTTTGAGTCACATCTGTGCGTGCGCCTCCGCCTCCCCCAATTCGCGTTTTCCCCTCTCGGCCGTAATTTCTACAGCGTGCCTGTCGCCGCCGCCCCCTCTGCGCGTTTTGTCGCATGGCCGACCTTCTCGCTGGGTCGCCGACCCTGTCGGCTGCCCAGGCTGCTCCGCGCATCAAGCGCAACACGGTAAATTCGCGGCTGCTCCCGTCCTGTCTTGTGCTTCGCAGTTGTTTATATGAAGAACCACTCTGCAGCGCAACAAGCAGAAACACCCACAAAACATGTTCCGAGCGAAAGCTGATGTGTCATGGTTGGACAGGCATGTGTCAATTGCAGAGACAGTAGTATGACGTCCCTCCCCCCCCTAAATTAAAGCCAGCACTTAAACATCGGCACCGATTCGCCTTCAGCCCTTGCCTCGATGCGCGAACGACCCCATCAAAAGAACTGCGTCCGGCTCCTCGGCGTTGGGCTCGGTCTCGGACTTCCTCCCGCTCTTGATCACTGTCTTCTTCTTTTTCAATCACAGACCGTCCTAGGACTTGCAGACTAACGATCACCCAGAGGTGAAATGCAACGCCAATCCGGACCCAAACCTGCCATGCATGCGATGCACGAAGCTTCAGCTCCAGTGTGTCGTCGACAAGACGCACAAAAGAGTTAGCCGCAGAAGGTCAGTAGAGCGGCGTCTTTCTTTTTTGTCCCTGGCCCTGTCTTGTTTTTTGCTTGTCCGTTGCTTGTCCTCGGAGATGCATGCACATCAAGTCTTGGTCTTGGGAAGGCTAGGACGGAAACAAAACCTGCCGAGTTCCTACAGGCCCGGGTTTTGACTCCGTGCCCATATCTCCTGTGAGGGTGGCGTGACGATTCATACTTCTTCTAGCTTGGTTCTTAGAATAGGGGTCTTGCTGACATCGCATCTAAGCAAACTCGAGGAGCTTCAGCAGGAAGTGCGGAGCATCAAGGAGGCCGTTGGCAAATCCTCTGCACCACCGCCCATCTACACACGCACGCTGCCGCCGATCAACTCAAGAGATGGCATCCTATCGCACAACTTGCCGCCAATGCGGCCGTTCGATGCGCCTGTCCTGCTGCCGCCGGTGTTGACGCCTTCTGTGACGACGACGCCCACGCCCAAGACCATCATCTCATCTATCGGTGGCAGGATAGCCGAGCCGCGCGCCCTCAAGTCACGGCCGTTTTCTGGAGATGACATTACTTACTACTTTGACAAGTATGTACAGTGGTCTACATGCGGTGTCTCGCTTTTCATGAACCCAATTCTAACTTGCCATTTAGGTACTTTGAGCATTTTCACACATACTTCCCGATCATCCGTTCTCGCGATCCCGATAAGTGTTACGAGTCAGCTCCGATTCTCTTCTGGACCATTATCGTCATCTCTGCTCGGCGCTTCGCGAAGGATGACACCATCTTGCCATTTCTCACCGAGTCGCTGCCGGCGGAGGTGTGGGGCGCCATGGGCAATCCGCCGTTACCCCTAGGCGTGATCAATGCGCTTCTTCTTCTCTGCGCCTGGCCCTTTACGACCATTCGATTTCTCAGAGACCCGTCCATGATCTTCTCGTCCATCGCCATGAGCTCCTGCTTTATGATTGGCTTGCACACCGGCCGCGGCGAGCATCCAGAGTTGGCCAACCCCAACTTCCAAATCCGAAATACCGACGAGGAGGCTACGTTCACATGGGCCGGCTTCAATATCATCTCTCAAAGGTTCGCCTAGACTATTCTACAAGATTGAATATGCAATTGTGGTTCAATGCCAGGTTGCTGACTGCGTACACGTGTAATAGGGTTTCCTCGTATACCGGTTCTCCGTCTACCGGGCAGTTTTTTAACAAAACGATTGAAACGATACTGGATCGGTCTTCACCAGTCCCTGTCCCGTTGCATTTCATCATTCTTCTAGAGTGTGCTCGCTTTTCGAATCGCGTCAGTAAGACAACGTGTGCGAACTTGGAAGAGAACCGAGGCATCTCGCATCATATTGTGGACATGTTCGAGGAGGAATTCGACAAGGTCCAGCGACTGCTGTTCCCGGGAATTTCAGGTACATTTGTGGTTTCGCGTACGCTTTCTTGTACAGAGCGCGTGGCTAACAAAAACTACAGAGCTGGATTACTTTACGCTCCTGTCCACCTTACAGGAGGTCCAGCAATTTTACTTTATGCCGGTTACGGATTTCAGCTCCGAGATGTTCAAGCGCAATGTCTTGAAGGCGTACAGCACCTCACAACTAGTGGTACGCCAGGCCCTGAAACTCCAGGACGAGATCGGATTTCTGTTTTACGCACCGCATTTTGTCTGCAGAACTCTGCTCGCTTCCACTTGCATAACCCTGAATGTCTTGCTGTCGCCGTATATGACAGAGATGCCTATACATGCGAAGACTGCCATAATGCAGGATGCCATCATCGCGATCAAGACATGCTCAGTTCACGACGGCGACCTTCCTTCGCGGGCTTCCAAGATGATCGAGTCGTATTGGTCGGTTCATCACATGAAGCCTCCAATAGAGATCCCTATGAAGGACGTATCCCAGTTCTCGAGCCGCCTAGGGACAAGCTTCGCCTTCGACTACATCCGACGATGGAAGAGAGACATTGAGGTGTCTCGGTCGTCCGTGAACAACATCAATGGGAGGAGGCAACCAGTTGGAACTCCAGGTAAGCTCGTCGCTTTTTCTTGAGTGCATGTGCTCTGTGTACGCTTGGTTTCAGGCCAATACTGATGGTAGAAGTGGCTCCAATCGACCTTTCCTCGATCCAGCCGGAGAATGCGCAGATGATCGACTGGGACGCGTTTATGGATGATTTCGACTGGAGTTTTACGCCGGATTACTTCAACCCAACTTAGAGCTTCCGACTTCTTTTGCGCGATTTCCATATACCGCTTTTGGTTCTTGAATAATTTTTCTTGCAATACTTTGCTATTTGCATCTCGAAGTGTCGAGGATGGTTTTCTTCTTCTTGTTGTTCATGCGAGACAAAACGCAGTTGCTTCAGAGTCAGAAGTTTACGACTAGCTGCGACCACCGGTCGAAGGGCAAACCAATATCACAAAACCGGATACCGGGGCGACTGCCGGGGCTCTCGCGTCTTGGATCTCTTTTCCTTACACGCTGCTTTGGAACAGGCAACGTGCGAGGCTACGATGGACGAAAATTGTGGTGCACGTATGGGCTGCGACAGGACGTTTTCAATATGCTTCTATCGCCGTGTTTGATCTTGCACTCTACAATGGCGGACAGAGTATATTCGTTGTACTGCGGCCGTTCTTCTCATATCGTGGTAACTTCCCTGGGCTTGGGCTGACTGGCTTGCTTTCCTGAGACGGGAGCAACTTTCTAGCCTGCCCGAGAACAAAAAGACTTTCGGGCCTTAGCACAGCAAGCACCTGTCAATAGCTAGATGGCTGAGATGCATTGCATCGAGCTTGAGATGCTGCTTGCTAAGTTGCCCTTGGGGAGTTTACAGAGTGTTTTGCAGTGGCTGCTTTTTCTCCAATTCGGAATTGATTGGACTTGCTATTTCACTGCAGTCTGAAAGCTGGAGGAGAAAACAGAGACAAGACTGAAGATGAGTAAAAGGAGGAAGGCAGGGCTGTAGTTTAATTTTCTCTTATTCTCGTTTATATCTTACATAGTGACTGTGATTTACAGTGCAGTTAATCAATAAGCTTATGTCTTTTTTTTGTCCTTGCCACTCTGATGGTGGAGACCACCTGCCGTGCGTGTCCCTATTTTCAGCGCTATATGTCCTACAAAGGCAGGCACGAATCACGCTTCGGTCGCTCTAGAAACCAAATTCAACACCACCATTCAATATTGACTTCTTTTCTCTCTCTACGTTAATGCTATCTCGCGTTCACGTCAACCTCAGCATCCTAAAACACACTCGCTCCGCAAAACGGCCTACCACACCACACTATCCCCAATGGAGGCTGTCGAAGACACTGTCCAGGGCATGGCCCACCACCACCACCACCACCCGCTCAACCCGTACTATCCTCCCGGCCTCTTGGTCCCCAACTACGCCCCCAACACCATGCCTGTGCCGCTCCTCTTCCTCTACTTTGGCCTCGCGATTAGCGTCTTCCTGACGGGAGCCGTGGTGCTGGCGAGACGGGTCAGGCCGCAGTTTCGCGACGCGTCGTTTTCGGACCAGGCGCTGTTTCTTTGGTTTACGCTGTGTATGTCTCCCGGGCACGCACAGTCGGACGGGGACACGGAATGATAATTTACTGACAGGCACCAGGCGGCGGTCTCCACTGCTTCTTTGAAAGTGCGTATTCTCCTTTTTTGGTATTTTCTTTTCTCTCCTCTGTTTGCGCTCTGGCTGACCTGCTCCTCGCAAGGCTACGTTGTCGTCAACCATGAGACGATCGCCGGCTCTCAGACCCTGCCGGCGCAGCTCTGGAAGCAGTACGCGCTGTCGGACTCGCGCTACATGGTATCGGACCCGTTTATTCTCTGCGTCGAGGGCCTCACAGCGCTGGTGTATGGCCCCATGTGCTTTGCGGCAGCGGTGACCATTGTCCGCGACGCCGGCAGTCCGGCGGGCAGCTCGGGCCAGCGCCACGTCCTGCAGATCTTGGTCAGCGCCGCTCACCTCTACGGCGTCATGTCCTACTACGGGACGCTGGCCTTGGAGGTCCTTCTTCACGGCATCAGCCACTGCCGCCCCGAGTTTGTCTATTTCTGGGTCTACTTCGTGGGCATGAACGCTCCGTGGGTTTTCGTGCCGGCATGTAAGTTTTTCTGACCTGGCTCCTTTTTGTCTAGTATTACTCTTCCCGATTTGGGGGACGTCTCACCTAACTCTTTCCTTTTTACCTAGACGCTCTAAACAAGAGCATCCGCCAAGTCTGTTCCGTCTTTGCTGCGTTGAACAAGGTCAATGATCTGAGCGAAAAAATGGATGAGCTAGAGAAGAAGTTCGATATTATCCTGCCCGAAGTGGACGTTCTACGAAATGCGACGGCTGGGCTGGGGAAGAGGTTAGATGTTGCCCTGGGCGAAGAGGACGGCGGACGAGATGCCGCGGCCGAGCTGAAGAAGTCGCAGTAGCGAGTAGATAGGTTTTCAACTTTTCATAAGTTCTCGTTCATTTTTAAAAATCCTCCGCCTAGCCCGTCCCTTTATTACATATGTGCATCCTCACTAGTCGTGAATATCTACCCTATCCTATGCCAAGCCCGCCAGGAACGACGTCACGCGGTCTGCCATCCACTGCTGGGCCTCCGGCTGCTCTACGCTGTGGCCCGCGCCCGGGATGGAAGCGGACAGCTCGCTGAACACGCCTGGCGGGAAGAACGTCTTCCACCGTGCGACGTTCTTGGGCACATCGATCGTCTTTGGCACGCACTCGTCGTTCTCCGACGGCAAGACGAGGACCGGCTTGGAAAACTGGCTCCACGAACTGGCCAGCCGCTCGTCAGGCAGATCCGACGAGAAGAAGTCGTCGTCGCCGCTATCACGGGTTAGCTGGGATCGGCATAATAGGGGGGCCAACAACGGAACCCCGGGGCAACAGCTCCGCGCAAGAGTTGCATACTTGAAAGCGATGAGAGAGTGCCAACGGTATGCCGTATGGGGCGACGTGATCATCTCGGGTAGGTCCTCGGGCCGCACGATCTCGTCCTCCTTGCCCTCCTTGATCATGCGCTCTGTGGCGGCTACCGTCTTCTCGTGCTCGCCCGGCTTGAAGTACGGCACGAGACACTCGCGGTCGGACACGGGGCCCTGCAGGATGTAGCCGTCGACCACCGGGCTCGTGCCCTGCTTCACGTGCTTGGCGTACTCCATCGAGTCTTGGCAGCCCGTCGAGTGGCCCAGGAAGACAATCTTCTCGCGGCCCAGCGTCTCCCGCAGGTACTTCACCAGCGCAGACAGGTCTGCCACGTCGTCGGCCAGGCGCTTGACGCCGTAGCCCATGAATGCGCTGGACATGCGCAGCTCAAAGACGGAGTAGCCCAGCGCCTTGCCCGCGTCGGTGGTAGCGAGCTCCTGCGCGATCGTGCGGATGTAGGGCACGGTGTGCGGCCCGTCGGTCAGGCCGCCAATGAAGACGAGGGCATGGCGGGCCGTCGCCGATGTGGCCGTGACGAGCTCGTAGGCGCACGAGTGCCGGGTCGGCGAGTCGTACGGGTGCACGGTGACCGAGAACGTGGCCTTTTTGGGGGACTCCTGGACGAGCGTCATTGTGAGTATCTTTCGTGTCGTACGCTTGGTAAGATATCTCAGGGCCAGATGCAACAAGGCGTATCCGTTAGATGGCCGTCCGATGTGCTCGCTTCTTGCGGAAGCAGAAGAGAGCCCGTTCCTTTATAGTTGGCACCCTTCCTCCCCAACGCCCCGGCGAGCGGCGCCGAAAGACGCGCGACGGCTCTCCGATGTGCGCCATTGCTGGTAGCGCCTCAGCATGCCCACTGAAATACAGAGGAAGGTCCACTGATGGCTTGCGATAGCTTGTGCGCAGAAGATGCCGAGACCCACCCCCGCTACGGTTTTTTGATCTGATAGCTAAATCGCTCGGTGGGCAGGTGCGCTAGCGCACCTGCCCTGCAGCGCGACATCCGACTTGCGTGTTCCTCCAGCCTTTGTAAGCTCGCGAGCCGCATTTTTAGCGTCAACTGCCAACAGCCGCGCAAACCTTCAACATCACAAGCCGCCGCCTAACCCTGCTTTTGCCCGCCGCGACCAACCCGACGACGAGCGATCGCCGCTATGCGGCTGCACAACCCGAAGCGATGGACTCTCACCCGCAGCACCCGCAGCAGGCCTTCCGGAACGCATCCACACAGAGGACGGCATTCTTCGATAAGGTGAGCACAGGCCTCCTGAGCTCCTATGCCGATTTCTATGCCGAATGGAGGCTGACCGCATTTTCTGTCTTGTCTCGTTTTCGCTTCTCGCCTCTAGCTGAAACCATGCTGTCTAGAGATCGTGAAAGCACTGCGGACGGCTGGCCGCCGGGACACAGACCCGCGCGATGCCGCCGCCGCCGCGAGCGCCATGGTGGGTGCGACCGAGCTCCTCTACGGCATCCTCGCCAAGCAGGTCGGTTACGACGCCTCGGTCCTGGACGCCTCCATGGCCGACTACGCCTTCTTCCCGCTTCTGCCCATCTTGGAGAACATGCGCGGCTACCCGGCGCGGCTGGTCGAGAACGCCACAAAGTGCCTGCGCGTGCTGATCCAGGACGGCTGGAAGACGGGCATCTCCAAGGACAACGCGCAGCGGCTGCTCATCCTGCTCACGTCGGTCGCGACGGGCGGGCAGATGAGCGGCGGCGGCAGCAGCAGTGACAAGAAGACGAAGGCTTCGACGAATGCTCCCGAAGTTTTTCTCCCCGAAGAGACGGTCGCCGAGGGCTACCGCGCTCTGGCAGCTCTTATGCGGGCGGCCGGTGCGGCGTCGTCAGGCCCCGGGTTGTCGGGCTCTCCTCTGGTCGCGGCCAATGTAGTGCCGGTGCTGGCCCACGCAGTGACGGTCATGCTGGAGGGCGTGACCGACTCGATTATACCCGCGATCCAGATCGAAGCCCTGGGCGGCGTCGAGGCTCTGTACATGACAGTCAAAGACCTGGAGGCCCTGGCCTCGTTCCTGCCGGGCACCGTCTCGGCGCTAGTCCGCGTGGTCGTGCAGCCGGGCGCCCACAAGACGCCAAGGCGCGTCGTCATTCGCACCCTCGAAGTGCTCTTTACCGTGCTTGTCAACACGCTCGGCGACCTGCAGACAAGACGTCTTCGGCTCGAGGCGACATCAGCTGCGGGTACCACTGAAGCGGCGGCAGAGGAGGAGGACGGAGACGAAGACGAAGTTGAGGCCGAGATCGTCAGCTCGTCTGTATCTGCTTCACAAGCACCACGACCCATCCCTCTCCCCCCTCCCACCACCACGACGCAGAAACCAAAACTGGACGCCGCGTGGCTGAAAGCGACGGCGGCGCAGGTCAAAATTGCGCTCACGACTGTCCTCAAGCTGCGGAACCACGAGTCCGAGGACGTGCGCGACGCGGTGCAGCAATTCTGCGTCGGGCTACTCGACGAGTGCCACACGTCGCTGTCGGAGTGCACGTCGATTCTCGTCGAGAGCGCCATCGTCACCACGCACGGAAGGGATGGCGAGTCTACAGACGCGGCTGGGCCAGAAGAGACACGAGAACAGCCGACAGCAAGCTTAGGATTGGGGGCGCTGAAGGCGGCAACGACGACAACAGCGTTCCGCGGCTCTGGACCCCAGACCACCTTGCAAGACCTTGCCATCCTGTACCCAGAGCTGAGCGACGTTATCAAGTCTACGGCCTACAACTGGGCGACGAGCTTGCCGCGGGCGATGCAGGCCAGCGACGAAGAGGTCAAGCAGCGTGCTCTTGGCAACCTGCAAAAGGCGATTGCCGTCTTGCAGGCGCTGAGCATTGACTCGACGACGCTTCAAGCCTCCCTCACCGCCGCGCTGCGAGACAGCGTAGTGACCCTGGTGCTGACATCTGCGTCCTCAAAGGCGGCAGTAAATGAAGCGGTCTCTGAAGATGCCATATTGCAAACAGCAGACACGCAAGGCGAAGGAAAAGACCTGGCTCTCTTCCAGCCTGGGTCGCAACTGGTTCAATCCCAGCCATACCGACCGATCTTGCTTTCTCTGGGAAGCCAAAAGGGCACCCGAGAGGCTCTCCTGGAGCTGATAGCTAATGTGGGACCGGCTGCGCAACAAGCCAAGCTGGCAGCAGAGATGCTCGACTTCGTCCGCGACTCGGACGGCCTGGACCAGGTGTCGGCCTTCTGGCTCTCTTTTGAGCTGGTCAAGGCTTCGTTTTCCAAAACGGAAGAGCTCGACAGCTTCTTGGACCTCTCTTCGTTCGATGACGGGGGTTCCGAGTCCGACGTCGTGTTCGAGGACCTTTACTCATTCTCCGTCTCCGCACTCGCCTCTCACTCCGACACGAACGAGTATGACCGCGACTGGCGTATCGGGGCGCTAGCTCTGGAAGTGACGGCGTACGCGGCAGCTCGGCTCAAAGAGGCGTTCCGACCCGAACTCATCGATGTTTTGTACCCGATCGCCACGTATCTCGGATCGCCCGAAGATCGGCTCCGGGCTCATGCCGTCACAACGCTCAACAGCCTAGCCGCGTCGTGTGGGTATAGGAGCGTGTCGGAGCTGATCATTGACAACGTGGACTACATGCTCAACTCGGTCTCCCTGCGGCTCAATACCTTTGACATCTCGCCGGCTTCGACGAAGGTGCTGACCATGATGATCCGCTTGGCCGGGCCGCGGCTAGTCCCATACCTAGACGACGTCGTTGCGGCCATTTTTGCCGCGCTGGACAACTACCATGGTTACCCCCTCTTTGTTGAGAATCTGTTCAACGTGCTGGGCGAGGTCGTTCAGCAGAGCGTCAAATCGTCTACTCTTCTGCTGGAGGATGCGCCCTCAAATGGAGGGCCGATACGAAATTTGAAGAGACCTCCAGAGTCGTCAACGACTGAAGATTTGCTCGGCATCTTGGATCGACGAGCGAAGAGGAGAAAAGAACTCGACGAAGACGAAGACATCGAAACTACACGGCGTGGAGGAACGGAGGGTCATCTAAAGCGCCCCTGGAAGGCATCAACTGAGGCCGACAAATTACTGCGCAAGCACGAGAGGCAAGCGAAAGGAGGGGACGGCGAGAGCGGAGGCGAAGACGAAGAGGAAGAAGGCGACGAAGGTGAAGAAGGCCGAGGCGCCTCCGACGGCAAGGACGAAGTCGGCAAGCCGGAAGACCCCAAGACGCCCACGTACGCCCTCCTCGCGCGCATCACGACGCTCACGCAGCACTACCTCACGGCGCCGACGCCGACGCTGCGCAAGTCCCTGCTGGACCTGCTCGCGACGGTGGCGCCCGCCCTGGCCCCGGACGAGAACGCGTTCCTCCCGCTCGTCAATGCCATCTGGCCCGTCGTCGTCACGCGGCTATACGACGGCGAGGCCTACGTGGTGATCGCGGCCTGCCACGCCCTGGCGGCGCTGTGCGCCAGCGCGGGCGACTTTCTGGCGACGCGCATCAAGGCCGAGTGGCACGCCAGCCTGTGGAAGCGGTGCGTCCGGGCCAAGGCCGACGCCGCCTCCAAGGTGAGCGCGCCGCCGTCGTCGAGCCGACAAGCGGCGGACGGCGGGCGCAGCTTCTTTGGCACCCCGAGCAACCTGCGGATCGGCAACAGGCCGTCCGTCATTCACATCCACGGGCGGGCATCGGCCGGAAAGGGGCACTCTGGGGCCAGCACGGCACCAGCAGACGTCGTGCTCCCCATCCGCTCGGGCACACCTGGCGACAGAGGAGAGCAGCAGCAGGCGTCTTCTTCCCTTGCTCTGTCGTCGTCGTCGATGACGACGACGACGACAAGGACGGCTCTCACAACATCCGGTCTCGGACGGTTTGCGCAGGCCGTGCAGATCTGGGAGGCTCTGGCGGGCCTGCTGACGGCGATTGTGACGTATGTGAAGCTGGACGACGACGTCTACGACGTGGTGCTGGATCTTCTTCTAGCGCCAGCTTCATCTTCGGGCGGGGGCTCGGTGCGCGTCTTGCCGCCATCGGAGGAGCAGAACGCCCGTGAGGCTCTTGCCGTGATCAACCCGGATGCAGTCTGGCTTGCGCGCTACCGAGCTGGGCAGCTTCGCCTGGACAGCGAGGGCAGCGAGGGCAGTGAGGGTAGTGAGGGGAGGGGGGAGGAATATGACAAGGAGGCGTGGGTGGCAGCGAAGCCACCCGTCTTGGCGGGCGTGCAGTTTGTTTCGCTCGTCTAAGCGCGAAAAGAGACGGTGCGAAGAAAATAGAGGAGGCGGCTTGCTTGCCCGGCTCTCGTTTTTCCCTCTGCGGTTCCCTGTCAGACGGTTCGGTTGAAGGAACGCGGCACTGCTTCCATGGCTTTTCTAGAAGTCCTTTTTTTTGGTGCCACTCTGGCAGGTCAAACATCTGTGGGCGTGCAAATAGGACAGACGGTGGAGAGCAGTGAATGAAAGAAAAGTGCCAAATGGAAACAAGAAAATGCCCAGGGCTTGGCTGCATCGCCTCGATTTCTTCGCAGCGAGCAGTTGCTCCCTACAAAGAAGCTGCCTGCTTAGATCGGCGGAACAGCTGGCAGGCCTTGGCTTGCTTTGTCTGGTCTGCGCTTTTGCACCTCTGTACGTTTTGCATTTTTGCACTTTTGCACTGCCCCTTTTTCTTCTGTTCGCGATTCAGCCTCGCCCCAAGCTGGCCGGCTTTAGCTGCTGTTGCGCCCGCGCAGCCAATCCCCAGAACGCGCCGGAGGTCGAGGGCTAATGCTATAGCGACAGCTAAGCCTTCTTTTCCCCCTCCTCCTCTTCTCCTGCCTCGTGATCCGGTCTCGGAGAAAAGGCTCCCAGCATCGCAGTGGAAAGCATCCCCGGCTAGCAATATCATGGCAGGCGGGATTCAAACGAACTGCGCGTGCAAAGCGCCAACAGAGAGATGCGCATTCAAGTGAGGCATTATTTTCTGCAGCTGTCAACCCAGCCTCCACTAAAACACGCTCTCCAGCATTGGACATGGCGAGCTATGTTTGGGATTACTCCGTACGACGCCAAAAGAGAAAAACCCCCTCCGATGACCTCTTTGCAACGTTGCCGCAGCCGTGCCTCGTCGGGATGGAGAAATCCTGCCTGTCGAGATAAGAAACTGGCCGGTCTCCACTGCGCGCGCAATGCAATCAATGGGCAAGGGTGCTGTCAAAATAACTAATCTGTGCTCGTAAGAGGAGATGATGTGGATCGCATTATCTATATGCTCCGTACTCCGTATGCACATTATCTTCTGACAGGTGCCAGGGGGGAACAAGCTTTTGCTCGTGCCGCCCGGCCAAAGTGGCCAGGGCGCACAGCTTGGCTCGGTGAGGCAGACAGGAAGGAGGTCACGCGAGCAGAGTGGGAGGAGCCCGGTTTTCTTTGCCAGGAGACGGCCAGCCTGTGTGCTCGGACGCCACTGTTTGTCGGGCCAGGTTTGCTGTTATCCAGCCGCAATATACGTCGTTCTCTCCCATAAGAAACCCACAGTCGATTTTATGCAGTACGAGTAATTACTCATACGGGTGCGCGAGAGAAAAAAACCCAACCGATTGGGCAGGAGACGGTGGATAAAGACGTCGTACGCGAACATACGTGTACGTCGTATGCAGCCAGCCGGGAAGGATGCGGAACTGGGGAGGGGCGGAGGCGAAGTGAAGGAATCGAAGGACGCATAGAAGGACGCATGGAAGCTGGCCCGAAGTCCTCGACGTGGTAGTGTGCGTCGCAGCGGGAAAGAGTGGGAAGGGACAGGATGCGGCGTGGGCAGCAGACGGCAGGCAAACCAGGTAAACCACGCAAAAGAGAAGTCGAGCATCAGGCAACAAACAGATGAGAAAAAGAGGGACCCGGAATGCAAGTGGCGATGGTGATCCGAGGATGTACTCGAACGGGGTAAAGAAAAACGCCTAGAAGGCTTCTGGAAGGAGCTTAACCTAGTTTTAGCCTGGCGTGGCAGCGTGAGGCGATACGCGTTCGTGCATTGTCTCTTCTGGATCTGCCGCAGGCGGGTATCTTGGTTGCATTGCTCTCAGCAGAAGAGGCGGAAAGATAAAGAGAAGAGGATCGCGTCTTGGCCAACAGGGAGAGAGCGGCAAGGACGGCAAGTCGCAGGTGGGTGTCAAAGAAAGAACAGAGACCTGGAGTGTTCTTTTGGCGTCCTTGCGCACGTAGGGA
This sequence comes from Sporothrix brunneoviolacea, assembly GCA_021396205.1. NCBI lineage: Eukaryota > Fungi > Ascomycota > Sordariomycetes > Ophiostomatales > Ophiostomataceae > Sporothrix > Sporothrix brunneoviolacea. The sequence goes on from WNYD01000087.1 coordinate 118,971, forward strand.
AGAAGCCCGCCAACGCCGTCGATCCTGTTTCCTATTTCCTCCTTCGGTATTGCGCTGCTGCTTAATTCCTGCCTTTTCTTTTTCTCGATTTTTGGGCCCTGTTGCCCTTCCGTGCTCAGTTCACAGGCAATAAAACAGCTGCAGCACGTGAAACCGCCGCGACCGAAGAGGAAGGGTGTGCGAGAAGCGCACGGTATAAAACTAAGCGTACGAGTATTGATGCTCCGCCATACCGCCTCTGTCTCCCGTTCGTTTTATTGATTCCGTCTTATTGGGCACGGCCAGCTATGTGGCTTGCTAGGCCCGTTTCTAGCGGCCGATGTGGCCGTAGCGGCGGCCGCTGTTTTCTTTTTTGCAAGATGCTCCGTATGTTCAGCTGAAAACAAACGAGAGGCAGTGCCCCTGCTCGTGAGAATGCAAAACAAGAGAGGGGGTCTATCGAAAGAGCCGCACGCTCTCCTTGCGTCTCCCAGCCACTTTTCTTTTCTTTTGGCCCTGCGCCGAATCGATCGCCCGACCCGGACGAGAGTGGTCGTCGACGCGGTCTGCTCGCAGCCTCGGTCTTCTTCCTCCTCCTCTCTTCGTTACTTTGCCACTCCTTGTTTCTTTATTTCATTTTCTCCGAGAGGAAGCTGTGTCTCTTCGCGTATTGGGGGCCAGCACGAGAGTGGGGAAGAAAGAGGTGGCAAGTGCTCGCTCTCGAGAGCGTGCCAAAAAGCATCGAATGATAAACACCTCCCGACAGGCATATCACCAGCGAACAGCTCCTCCTGCGGCTGCTCTAGCCAGCTGTGGCCTAGTCGTAGACGACCGTCTTCCCCGCAAAGCATTACTCGGACTTGGCCAGGGAGACAGTGAGAATGAAGTCACATGCGTCTCGGCACGAATGCAGCATCGGGCAAGGGAGAATGGGGTCCCGCCAGCGAGTCCAGGGGAGGCCGGCCACAAGAGCTTCCGACAGCCTGCTAGCGCAAGAGTCCGAGGGTAATGCGCTGTGGCAGCTAGGCTTCTCGGGCAGGCCGATGCAGAGGGCCACCTTCCTTTCTCGACCTTTGTTCTCCATAGTAATGCCTCCGACCAGATGGGGCCCGTTGTTCGAGTGTCGTACTACGAGCAGCCAGACTGTGCTGTCCCGGTTTTACGTTTGACTAGCTGTCATACTCCGAAGAAGACGTATCCGTAGAGGATGCCAAAAGGAAGCCTGCCCATGTCGTTTCGTCACAGGTGCTGTGGGTTGCACTGAACTCGCAATACGAGTAGTGTGCAGCGTGTGCAGCGTCAGCTACCGTCACCCTTCAGCCGTCACGACTCGCGAGTGTCTACTATGTATGAAGGCGAATGGCAAGCTTGCAACCAGTCAAGATAAGAGTGATGGCCAGCACCAATGCAAGATTACATGTCAGCCTGCCTGCCTCGGTCGATGTATAGATACTTGTACAGAGCAGAAGACGAGCAGTCTTTTTGGAATCCCCCAGATAGAGTAATTTTGTCGGGCTTATCTGCCGAGGCGATGCAAGAAAGCCAGCTTCGTCTCGTCCTGTCTGGATCGTCTGCGTCGTTATCTCAAGCCATGGCCATGTACTTTTGTACAGGTACATCCCAAAGACAGATTCCACACCACCCCCGGAAGACCTCAGCATCAGACACCAGCCAATGGCGTGAAGAACAAATGTTTGTGGAGAGTGGCAGGTCCGCTGGTATTGACAGCGCTGATCACCTTTGAAAGACGGACAAAATCTGACGTTGTTATGATGGATAGGTGCTCAACGGCGCAAGTTCACGGCGCGTCTGTCTTTCTGACGTGTGTTGATTCTCGCCCCTGAGCGTTGCAAGGGCACCCCCATGCGTTTGTACCCGTACTCCGTATAAGCTGTCCCTGAAGGCGACATACAGTACGAGCAAATGCAAATTGCCCCGAGTCGAGCTGCTTTTTGTCGGGCCACCGTCGATAGTGGCAAGGATCGACGCTGTCACCGACGTCCGCCGGAGATCCAGCCAGACCGGGAGGGACACTCCGTGCTCCGTGTGAGGCGATGAGGAATTAGGGCATTAATTAATCCGGACTCGTAGTCATATCTCCACTGCTGAGGAACCTGCGGGAGACGCACAGCGAGCGGTTTCGCATCTTACGAGTACGGCGCACGTCGTATTATCCGCAGGCCAACTCACAACAGGGCTGCCGGTGAGACACTGCTGTAATTCCTCGCAGACGATGCACCGAAGAGAGATTTGCGGTTACGTCGGTCCAGCTCCGAGCGAGCCGAGCGACGAGGCATCGCACGGCTGCACGACGAAATTCCCGTAATACGACAGCCAGGACGGAGCAATGATGCTCTGCGACGTGTAAGTCAGTTTACGAATCTTACGCAGTGATCCTCGCCGTCAGCACTATGGCCGCTGCCGAGAAGCGATAGAGAGCGTGGAGGGTGGGCGTTCCCTCCTGCAGCATGCTGCCGTGTGACCCGCGAAGGCTCCCACCCCGCCCACGCACCGAGGATCTCCCCGTTGGTCCCTGTTCGAGAGGAGCCAGGAGGAGCATTAGCGGCGCGGAGAGCTCTGTTAGCGCCAGGCGCAGGCTGTACTTGTACGGAGTACGGAGTAGTTGGACGATATGACTGTTGCGGAGAAGCCGCTCGTAATCCACCAGGGCAAATGCGGATGCGATTGCGCCAGGCAGTGTTCTGCCTCGTGCTTGTTATCACTGCGCGCACGACCGTAGTCCTACGAGCAGAGCAGGAGGCTGAGTTTTGGCTGAGTTTTGATTCTGAGGTTGTGGGGCTTTCCGAGCTTGAGGACGTGAACTGTCTCTCGATGATGCGGCAGCATACCCGTACAAACGGCATTACGCGGTCATAATACGGATCTGCCAGCTGCTCTTTCGTCGTGTAAATCCTCCGTACTGCGGAGAACCGCTTGTCACGTCTCCAGAGGGAAAGAGCAGAGCAGACAACCTCTCCTCCAGAAATAAACACCTCGACTTGGTCGCTAGGCAGGCCCACTTCACCGCCCTCCTTCCTGAACGGGCGCCTCGCCCCTGATAGGTGCCGGCATGCCTTATCAGTGGGCTCTGCCCTCTCGTTGGTCGCTGCGTCTCTTGTCTGCATGGGCCCCCCCTGCCGCCGCACCTTCCACATCGTGCTAGCACGAGAGCGACGACCACTCCGGACAAGTAGTAAAACAAATTAGAGATAAGGCTCGACACTCGGACATACCGCAGGCGGGCTAGTTGTAGACTACCTGCGGCAGAGCCACCATAGTACGACGTGCAACTATCTCGTCTCCGCCGTCCTCGACTCACTTGCTACGGAATGCTTCCCACTTCGCAAAAAGCTTCCATGCGGGATTCTAGTGTACGGGCTAAAGCAGAAGCACAATCTTGCCTCTGGCCTAGTGCGGCTGATCCTCACCACTAACTCGTATCTTGCTCCGTATTATCTCTCTCTCTGTGTCTTTCGAGCCCCCCTTGCTGTGCGCCTGAGGGCAGGCCTCGTCCGGAATCAGAAGAGGCAAAGGTCGCAACCCGAAAGGAGAGAAGAAGCGCAACAAAAACGGGCGCCCGCATAAAAACAGACCAAGCACACACACAGGTTGGGTGTTAGCGTCTGGCTGCTGCGTCTCGTCCTGGCTCAACGGCACGAGAAGGCAAGACAGCGAGGAGAACGACGGCGGGAACGATAACGAGCAGGACGGCAGCGATGGTCTCTGCATGTGTCTCACTGCTCGGCCTGCATGCTGCCCCGTGTGCTGTCCCTTGTTTGATTATTGCTCTGTTCGCACCGGTCTTGTTTTTCTTTTTTTCTTTTTCAATAGCCTAAGATACCAGCAGCCGCCGGCCGTGGACGCCACCGTTTCTTGTTGTTTTCTTTATTGGTTTCTTTTCTTCTTGCCCCTCTCGCCTATGGCTCGAGCCTGGACGCCCCGTCCCTTGCCCAAGGCGCGTGATGGGATGTGGCGTCTTTCTTTCTGTCTTTTGATGGGGCCTCGGATGGTTTTCGCAGCTGTCTCGCCTCTCCTTGCTGCCGTGGAGTCTCGCTATTTATTTATCACGCTCCCATTTTATCTCTGCCATTCTAGCCCAATCCTGCGCGTCTCTGTCTTGGCGTTGTAAGTCTGTCTGTCGTGAAACCGTCTCCTCGGGCCTCTTGCCAGGCCCGGTCTCTCTTCTGTTCCCCGGCCGTTGGTCGAGTCTGCCTGGCTGATCGCTGTTCCCCCGTTTGGAACGGCTAGTCATGCGAGAGTGCCTCTCGACGCCGCAAAAACAAGGCTTGATATCATGCCTATCACTGCAGCACAGCCGCCACCAACCCTGGGATGCACTACCCGCCCAGCCCAGCCTCACCCCTGGCTTCCGGGACGCGGAGCGCCCTCGAGGAGAAAGAGAAAAAAATAATGAAAGGAGCTACGGAGTATACTGTACAAGTACGCAGTAAATAGATAGCACTTTAAAAAATAGCCTTCTGTCTACGGACTAGCAGTGGTGCGCCCAAGACATCGCCCACATCTGATGGGCACAACTGAGATCCTAGACTCTGCTCCGTAGTGATCCAACCAGCCAGGGCCGCGTTACCTTCTTCTTTTCTCTCGGTGATTTGAGTTCCTCCCCAGGATGCGCATACCAAATTGAGCAACTTGCCTGCTCGTAAGATAGCGTCTAGCGGCACCTCGTCAACAGTTGTTCGTGACTTGCACACCACACCCCCCCCCCCTTTTTCTTCCTCTCTTCCCACCCCTTCCCTGGGCCTTCCCCGTGTTATGGTAGAGCTTGCTTTCTTGTCAAGCTCTGCGGCGACTCTACTGTACATATGCACGCACCCCCCCCACCCCCCTCCCCCTGCACCTCTTGATCTTCTCTGATGGATGGGTGCTCTATTCCACTCTTCCCCTTCCCATATATTAACGGTCCGCCCTCCCCCCTTCTTCTCTTCCAGGTCCTCTTCGTCTTCCCAGCTATAGCTCAGAGAACTGCTCTCCCTCCTCTGTCTTTCCTTTTATCCCCCGTCCATATTTTTCCATCACGCCTCAGGATCGGCGTTTTGGTTATTCAATCATTCCCTTCTTGGAAGTCAACAACGCACACAACAGGGTTTCTTCGTCCCCTCTGCGCCCAACATGGCCGAGCCATACGAGAAGGAGGTGGCCACCAAGACCGGCTCCGGCTCCCAGGAAGCTGATGCTTTCCCTGACAACTACCCCCACGATGAAGAGGTCGGCATTGTCGCCAAGGGCGGGCTGCAGCGTGACCTGCAGAACCGCCACATGCAGATGATTGCCATTGGTATGTCAAAATGCTGTCAAAACTATCCTAGATGGCTCCCGTGTTCTCCCCGAAGTTTCTATCCTAACCATTGTTTCTTCACTAGGCGGTGCCATCGGTGCTGGTCTGTTCGTCGGCTCCGGCGGTGCCCTGCACTCCGGCGGCCCGGCGTCCCTGGTCATCTGCTACCTTATTGTCGGTGTCTTTCTGCTTTTCACTTGCCAGGCTCTTGCTGAGATGGCCGTGCTCTACCCGGTCAACGGTGCCTTCTACACCTACGTCGTGCGGTTTGTCGATCCGGCATGGTACGTTTCGGCCCAACAGGGAACCACAGCGCCCCATCTCATGTCATAAACCATCGCTCTAGTCCATTGTACTGACCTGTCTCGCAGGGGTTTCGCCATGGGCTGGGACTACGCCATCTCGTGGCTGACCGTTCTGCCGTTCGAACTGACTGCTGCGTCCATCACCATCCAGTTCTGGCGCGACGACCTGAACGAGGGCATCTGGATTGCCGTTTTCCTTGTCGTGCTCGCCATCATTCAGGTCTTCGGTGTCCGCGGCTACGGTGAGGTCGAGTTCATCCTCAGCACGATCAAGATCCTCGCGTGCACGGGCTTCATCATTCTCGGAATCGTCATCAACTGCGGCGGCGTCGGCGACCAGGGCTACATTGGCGCAAAGTACTGGCACAACCCGGGCGCTTTCCAGAACGGCTTCAACGGCTTCTGCAGCGTCTTCGTCGTGGCTGCTTTTGCCTTCAGCGGCACCGAGCTGGTCGGCCTGGCCGCTGCCGAGTCTGCCAACCCGGCCAAGGCCATCCCCCAGGCCACGAAGCAGGTGTTCTGGCGCATCTTCTTCTTCTACGTCGTCAACCTGTTCATCCTGGGCCTCATCATGCCGTCCAACGACGACCGCCTGCTGAACTCCTCGGGCGCGAACACCAAGGCCTCGCCCTTCGTGCTGGCCATCCAGGACGCCGGCATCAAGGTGCTGCCCTCCATCTTCAACGCCGTCATCACCATCTCCGTCATCAGCGTCGCCAACTCCTGCGCCTTCGGCTCCACCCGTACCATGCAGGCCCTGGCCGAGCGCGGCATGGCGCCCAAGTTCCTGGCCTACATCGACAAGGCCGGCCGCCCGCTGTGGTGCGTCGTCATCCAGCTCCTGTTCGGCCTCCTGGCCTTCATCGGCGAGTCGGGCAACTCCGGCACCGTCTTCAACTGGCTCCTGGCGCTGTCTGGCCTCGGCGCCATCTTCGTGTGGGGCTCCATCTGCCTGACGCACATCCGCTTCCGCTACATCTGGAAGGCCAAGGGCAAGACGCTGGACCAGATCCCCTACAAGCCCAACCTCGGCGTGTTCGGCAGCTGGGTCGGCCTGTTCCTCGCCTTCGTGTGCCTGGCTGCCACGTTCTACAGTGCTCTCTACGTAAGTGATCATTACGACTCTCATTTCTCCGTTTGCCGCTACTTTTTTTTTTTTTTTGTATGTTCTCTGCTAACAGTTTTCTTTTTTTTTTTTTTGCAGCCCTCGCCAGGCTCAAAGCCAGACCCGCAGGTCTTCTTCCAGGGATACCTGGCCCTGCCCGTCGTGATTGTTCTATACATCTTCTGGAAGGCCTACACCCGCGACTGGAGCTTGTATGTGCGCGTGGAGGACGTCGACATCAACTTGGGACTTCGCGAGTACATCCCGGACCCTTCGGAGAAGGAAATCATCAAGACCTGGGGCAACTTGCCGGTTCGCATTATCCGCGGCCTGTTCTAAGCCCCTGTATTTATTTACGGTTCCTTTTATTTATTCGCATTTTTATCTCGTGCCCTCCTCTTAGGGGGTTACTCGTATTTGAGCATCACACATAATTAGATTTCGAACCACGACGATTCGAGAGCATTTGCGTTTCGTTGTATTTTCGTTCGGCGCGGTCTTTGTCACGCCCCCTTTTTGCATGGCAATCAGAAGAAGAAAAGTGGGAAATATGTAATAAATAACAAGCAAACTTTAAACCATTATCAGCAGTAATATACATCAAAGATTGCGCCACACAAACACGCCCACTGACGGGCTCCTGCACTGGCATGGAAAGTGAAAACCAATATGTTGCTGTTGTTGACCCTCTTCAAGCTGCCTCCATGAGGTCTGGTGTCTGCTTGGTTATCAAATGGCTGTCCAGTTGCCTCTTGCAAAAAGAACACGTATGATTCATACCTCAACAAGCTCCTGCCGCCTTCTTCCATGCTTTTGGCGTCGTTAAAGCTACGATAAGTTCCTGAACTCTGCGTCTATTTTCTCTTTCTGAATCATATTTTTCCACATTGCAAATATGTTGCTCCTTTCCCTTTTTCGAAGCGAGAGCAGCGACAATAGCATCGACAAAAACCGCCCCTGAACCACAACTTCGCGCCTTCGCGCGCATCTGCAAAAGCACCATCGCTCTTGCGAAGGGGGGCCAAGACGGCCGGCAAGGTCAAGACGACCCAAGCGCAAGCCAATTCTGCCATGTTATTTGACGAGTGGAAACTTGCTTTTTTGTCAGCGTTATCCCGGTTTGAGAAACGGAGGACCTGACAGGCATCTTGCATCCCATCTGACAATGCACTCATCATGACGAATCTGGCGATCGGTGAGAGGATAGGCAGCAAGCACAGCATACGAAGCATACGCATCTGCTGTTGCTTGGCGGAACGTCGCTGCGGCAATGTCTGCCGCAATTCTGCCCAGGGCGTCTGCAAAAGCGGCTACCACGGCTGCTCTCTCTCCGAGTGGGATGGGAGCGACGGCTGCAATGCAGCAGAAGAGCGAGCTGTCCAGCTTGTCCCGGAGGCTGTGCCTCTGCGAACCCGCGTACATCACGGCCTGAGCAAGTCCCGCTTCGGCCGCGAGCTTGCCCACCGGATAGACGGGCAGAAGGGGGCCGCCCCTGATGTGACGGATAGACCGGACAGCGTCGATCGTCGCCGCGGCAAAGACGCGCAGACTCCGACTCCTCCGCCACCAGGAGGTGCTGTCCGCCACGGCATCGAGTGCCATTGCAAACGCGCCGATTGCCTCCGCCATGGCGTCCGCTGCTTCGACCTTGTCGATTCCGTCGACGGCGTCCACCGCAGTCTGCATGGCGGTCGAGATCACCAAGATGGTGGAATATATCCCCGAACCCGCCTCTTCTGAGCTGCTGTCGCCGCTGCTATCGCTGCTGCTGCTGCGGTCGCTGTTGCTGCTGCTGTCGCTATCGCTGCTGCTGCTACTGCTGTCGCTGCTGCTGATGGTGCTGTTGTCATTGCTGCTGCTATCGCTGTTGCTGCCTGTGCTGCTGTTGGTGCTGCTGCTACTGCTGCTGCTGCTGCTGCTTGTGCTGCTGTTGGTGCTGCTGCTGCTGCTGCTGCTGGTGGTGGTGGTGGTTCTGGTTCTGGTGATCGTGCTGGCGTCGGTGATGGTATTGGTGCTTTCCGCTGGTGGCGATGATCGTGGAAAGGGGTCGCACGGGCTGTAGGGGGGCGGCAGGTCGGGCCCCGCGAGGTGTCGTTGCGGACCGGTGCTGCTGGTCTTGGCGACGATGCTGAAGCGGCCCCGGCGCTGAACCCAGAACTGCCGCCAGCCATTTGGACCAGGAGACTGATGGTTGTTTTCCATTGGGGATGCGGGCATGTAAGAACTACGAGAAGAAGAAAACTGAGCAGCGGGTGGAAGGGGGGGGGCCGTGGAAGGGCGAAGGGGAGAAGTGAGGTGCGTAAATAAATCGGGCCACACATTTCTGACAACATAGACCTACGAGAACAACAACAACAAAAAGCGATATTAGCTTGCAGACTTTGCAAGGGAGGCCGCAACTTACGTCAGAGAACCAACAGTGCGCGAGAGAAAGGCACAAGCTGGCGAGGGAGGAGCATTATAACAAGGGCGCCGTGGGATGGATGCCCTGGGAGAGGGGACATAAGGTGAGTAAGAGATCCGAGGTCAGAATATAGGAATAGAAACCGGTAAAAAGAAATTGCAAGTTGACTAAAGGAGGTGCGCAAGCAGCCGCGCTTCTCATGGCGTCTTAGTCTTTGCTTGGCCTCGATGTGCATTGTCAACAACCGGCGGCACAAGATATGGGCAGTTCAACTTCGGTTTATTGTGTGCCCCTTGAGACTGGCAACTCAGAAGGAAAGCTGTGATGAGGAGGTGCCGTAATTGTAAAAGGGGAAGAAGAGAAACGATCCGCGGTTTGTGTCAATTCTAAAAGCAGACGGCACCAGACTCAACAAGGCGCAAACCTCCATGTCCTTTCCTCCTTTCCTCCCTCGACGACAGCAATTCCGCATGTCTCTTCATGCATCTTTGTTCGTTACTATGCTGTAATGAAATAAAAAAAAACAAAACAAGCGAAACAAAAAGTCAGCAAATGTCATTCAAGCATATCGTTCCCCATCCCCTTGTCTGTCTACAGCTCGCCCTTCTTGGCCTCGTCCTTCTTGTTGCTGCTGCCGCCGCCCCAGCCAAACAGCCCGCCCAGGAATGACGCACCCGGAATGGACATGGCAGCCGCCGGCGGATACTCCTTGCCGTCGACGGTGACGCGCGGCTCGCACGAGCACCAGTCGGCCTCGGGCACGCCCGAGAGTGCCTGGGGGATGTGGAGGCCGCAGCCGCGCCAGGACTTTTTCGCTAGCGGGGGGTCAGTTGGCAGAAACATCGGTCAAGTCAGAGAAATAGTATATGGAGGACAGCCTACAGCAAGTGGGGCAGACAGCGCCGTAACACATGATGGCGACGGACGATGAAAGATGAGGCGAGTCTGATGGTGAAGTGAGGAGGATAAATGACGTCTCGGGCTTGGATTTTGGGAGGAATGCTGATACAGTGTGGCTCTTTGCCGTTACCGTTATGCGGGCTGCAGGTTAGTTAAAAAAAGAAAAGGAAGAGGGGAAGAAAAGGCTGCAGACGTCGCCGAAGTTAAGAAGAGGCCGAGAGGTGAAAAAGGGATAAAGGATAAAAAGAAGAACTGGACGAGCAATCGCCGACCCCGAACCGCCGGAGAGCGATAGGGCAGGAACGGCAGAAAATAGGTGCTGTCGTTTGCCCTTGCCTAATCGCCGACGTTCGTTTCTTCGCCGCGGTGTGCTTTGTCATGCAGTTCGGCGTCCTGGAAACTTGCCCGCCCTCAAACTGCTAATATCGCGCGCTGATATTATGCGACGGGGGGAGACACACACCCGGTAACGAGGACATCGGGGACTCTTATTTGTATGAGCAATGGGGCCATGTTTCGAAGCGGCGCACAGAGTTGTCCGTAGAAGCAACGCTCCGTACCATTTCAGCTTGATGTCGGTAAGAAATAGACGGCCACTCCATCTTGAATGAAGGGTTTTGGTATTTGCTTATTCTCACGAGCATGTATTTCTGTCTTGAGTCGAAAAGAGCTGTCTATTAGGACGAGTTATTCTGTCCTTCCCTTACAAGCCACATGCTCGACCATCCTCTCTTCTTTCCCCCTCTACAGCTAGTTGTAAAATATGTAAAAATTGCTATACATTTGGCTACCGTAGAATCCGTAAAACGTCATTTTGCTCATTACGCCGTTGCTCGGTAAATTGCCATTGTGTTTTCGAGCAAGACAGGTCGGTTCAGCGATGTTCCTCTGGACGGCACCGCGGTGTAGTCAATATGAGAGAAGATCATTTCTGTTCCGTCTCTTTCTAGACCTTGTGGCGCGGGAGACGCACCGCAAACCATGCCCGTTTCTCCGCCGTTGCATACCAAAACAAAAAATGAGACAACCGCCTCCTTTCTTAGCTCGCGTCGTTTATGTACTTTGAAATTCTCGGCTTCTAGACATTTGCTTTTTTCAATGTCGTGTATGCCACAAGGACCATCACAGCTTATGAACCGGCTGCGGCCTTCTCAAGTTCCAAGTCCACTTAACGTAATGGGCCAAAGTAACTCGCAGCATCATGGATACAAGAAGTAAGAAGGAAAAGTGAACAAAAACAGAAAGGAAAAAAAAAGAAGTCGTAGAGCCGACAAGCGAGGTCGAAGTCGAAGCAGTCAAAACTTACTTGCCTGTCCCCCTCTCCCTTTTGCCTGCGCTGGAGGCTGATATACACAGCCCTGCTGTTCCCTCAAAGCAGCGTATAAAGCTGTCATCTATTTTGTATACGGAGTTCAGATTATTAAAGTAAAAACATTCAAGCACGGTTCTGTTCTCTTCCTGTGCGAATAGTTGAGGACAAGAAGGGGGGGGAATGGGCGGATCAATATACACAGTCATAACAGTAAAAAAAAACATAGAATAAAAAAGTCATCCGATCCCTCCCGGAACGTAAAGAAGTCCTTCAGAGGTCCGCCTTGGCCCGCGCTTCCTCGGCCGCCCACCGCTTGTTGATCTGCACGTTCTGCCAGTACGTCCACGCCGCGACCGCCAGGCCCAGCGGCGGGCACGCCAGCAGCGCGCCGTGCCACCACGGCGGGCTGGCCGCGCGCACCTGCGCCATG